>VXAK01012171.1:0-27404 GCA_013399435.1 Arenaria interpres
ACAATAACCTAACAAATCCATTATATGGCAATAAAAAGGAGGGGGGAGGAAGAAAATAATTAATTACCTCATTATTCTATCACCTATCGCTGTTCCTCTGATATTATATCTAGTAAAGGGAACAACAACTGAAGTCATTCAAATATGCTGGGTATCATGTTTTTAAAAGGTTAGCAGCTATTACAAAATGTGTTCTTCGTATTCCAACTGAGAAGACTCCTTCTCCTCAGTGTGTTAGCATACGAGACTACTTTGATTTCAGAAAAAAATAGTATTTAGATTACATAACAGTACACAAAGTTGATCTTATAAAATGCAGTAATTCTTCACAGATCATAGCGGAAGTGGAAGCAGCTGCATAATTATTTCCATGTTACATTAATATTTGTTTGAAATTTTAACCTACTAGTTCAACATTTTCCAGGCTTAGCCTCTGCTCGTAGATCAGCTTCTGTCAAAGTCCAAACAAAATTAATTCAGTCATTTAAGCAGGAAAGCAGCCCTTGGAGAGTTGTTTTGACTAATTTGTGAAAATTAAGATCAATCCATTAGAAACTGCACTCTCTGTGCATAAAGAACATACATTTTGCATATATTTCCTTGCCCCCCACCCCAGATTACAAAGTACGGTGCTAAAGCAAGCCATGTTATCTATCCCTGTTCCACCTAAATTTTCTGGACTTAGCAAATTTTAAAGAAGACATGCTATATGCATACTTTGAGACTTAAAAACCTGCATGTCTCCTCATATCTGTAAGAGAGGAGATCTTTTACTGTGGATTCCCTAAAATACCCTAAAGGTTATTTTTTCTGTTGAGTATCTAGCTCAACTGCTCTGCTGTACAAAACAGGTTTCTTCTTTTTTTAAATTTATAAATATTCTGTGCAATTCCTTATACATTTTGTTCAAAAGAACATGTATTGACTAGTTCAATGACAATTAAAAAATTAAAATACTATTTAGCTTCTTTTAGTCACTGATCTTCACCATTCCTTTTGTGATGCTCAGTGGCCAAAGAAATGCTACAGAAAAAAAGCCAGATATCATAGTCTCAATTATTTATTTCAAAGAAATATCCTTCTGTGTTGAAAACATTCCTAGCTGATTCCTATTCAACATTCAGTTGACTTAGCAATTTATCAGCTGAAGGATTGTGGCATTTCTACACATTTTTCTGCTACTATTCTAAGACCTTTTCAAAATATTAAAGTGGGTGCAAACTTTGTGTTTCTGTATCTGTTGCATAGTCTTTTCTGACTGTTCAATTTCAGGTTAGTTGGTGAGAAACTATCTATCCTCATTGTGTTTTGAGATTTATAAGCATCCACAAAAAAAGAATATGTCCATTGTATCTATTCTTAGATTACGTAAGAGTGAAAAAGACCTAATCCTTGGCTTGAAAACATTAAAAGTTGGATTTGTACCCAAACAAAATTCAAATAATGGAAGCTCTGCAAGCATTAGATTTGCAAAATGGACAACATTCTATTCATAAATCTGAAATCTACATCCATTTACTAAAGTGAGACTAGAGGAGTTGATGCAGGAGGAAGTTCTCCATTTCTTTAACTGCAGGTACTGTCAACAGAGCTATCAAAAGGGTATTTCTGCCATTTCTTTTCCTTAAAAGGAAGTTTTTGATCACGATTTCAGAGTACAGAATCAGAAGTGTACCCTTCCTTTCTCAGTGAAGAGAGTTATACTTTACAGTGCAAAAATGACTCTGAGACAGTTTCCTTAATCTTCATTTCCCCAGCTGTGGAGTTTCTCCTCATACAATAGCTACTTATTAGGTATATGAAAAACACAACCTAAAGAAACATAAAATTGGTTGTAGCTAAAACTAGTAATGTTATATTCTAGAAAAGGCCTATTAGTCAAACAGCTTTCAGCATTCTGTTTCAGAAGGCTATAGCCTCTTTTAATTTTTTTTTTCCTAGAGAAAAATTAGAATTAAACATTTGTTGTGCCACTGCATATAATAGGTTCACTAAAGGTAGATCATTACAGGCTAGCTTTATAACCTTCTCCAGAAAGGAAAAAGCAAACAAATAAAAAGCCCCAAAGCAACTCCCCCCTAGATATTCTAGAGAGAGAAAACCCTGCTTTATTACTTCTATATTAATGCCATTAATTATCTTATGACACACTGGAAACTAAATTATTAGATAAACTTGAGAAAATAAGATTTAGTAAAGGAATTGTTAGGTAACACAATTTACTAAGTAAGAAAAGAAAAAGGTAAGCCTATAGGAAGCATACTGGTGGAGTTAAGCACCAGTCTTGCACGCAATTTTGTTTAATACATTGCTAACAGTCTTTGAGCAAAATGTAGGAATGTACTCATGCAGTGCATTGAGGACACGAGGTTTGGTAACTTTATGAATATAAAGGGGACTGTAGGATCTTGAGAAAAAGAGGTGGGTAGAAATTCGGTAGTATAAAACTGACAGTCACACTTCTGAGCTTCCTTCTGGTGAGAGACAAGAACACATCAATTAGAATTGACAAGGTTGGAAAGACTTCAGTATACTAACTGATCTTGTGTCTCACTGCAAGCCACCGCTATGAGACAGGCATAAGCAAGAGAGAAGTATATAACTACAGCTCACTTGTGTCTCAGAGAGTCTTTAGACCAAAAGTAATACTCAGAACATCAATCCTAGCAGAATCCAAACAATACAGTGTGCGTAATTCTGGTCTACCATATTCAGGAAAGAAGTGGAACATGGAGGAGCACAGACATGAACCAGCACAATGGCAGGAAACCCCCAAATTTTTACTGCTAAGAGTGAGAAAAACTTAGCACTCTTAGTCTAGCGAGACAAAAGCTGAAAACAGACAGGATGAATGTAATTCAAATGATAAGCGTTGGGCAAGAAAAAAATATTTCAATCAAAACAGTATGTTAGCACAAAACAAAATTACTAATTCTAGTAAATTTTTACCCATTATAGCAGCAATGTTTTGAGGTAGCTTCCCACTAGTTATGGGGCAAGAGGGACTTTATATAACTTTGATCAGTTTACAAAAATGATTATATGCTATAACAACTGTCATAGTAGTAGTAGATAGGACTTCCAGTTCCTTTCACTCTATTTCATATGAGATATATAATTTTAAGAGGGCTTATAGCTAGCCTTTAAGACCACCAGTGCCTGATTTCCCTCAGAAAATCCAAATTCTTTTGAGCATATATAGGATGTCTTACTTTTCTTCAGTATCTCAGAAAGCATTTAGAAACTCCTGAAACCAGAAGAATAGGAAGGAATGTAATATAAACATATATCTGACTGCTCAGAAGTTAAACTAGAAAACCTCACTGCTTGCACACACGCAAAGGCAGATCAAAATGGTCAGGCATTAAACCTGAGTAATGAAAGCTGGGAGGCAATCCTAAGCCAGTATCGACTACACAGCAACTTTTGTTCAGATTTTATTTGGGGGAAGAGTGAGGGAGCAGGGGGCTGCATGAAGAATTTCAATCATTAATTTAGTTGAATGATCTTTCCTATGTGATATATTTGAACTGCTACAGGAAGAAATCTCGCTGCACACAAAGAAGGAAAAAAGGCATGTCAGGTGAAGTGTGGCTTCATTTAAGTTGTCCCCGTAGTGGGAAATTCTAACAGCTATATGATACCTGAAACTGTCATTCTTATTTCATTACTACAAAAAATATTACATCATAGAGACAACATAAGGTGCACGAAGAGAGGCTAAAAATCCTGCTTGGAAACGGGCTTTTCACAGTTTGCTCTTCAATCACTAGATCTTAATAAACTTTGGCTTTGCAGTGGAAACTATTTCTGCCATTAGATATTTATCTACAATTACTTAGTATTGCATGGGAAGTTAATGGATTAAGACAGAATCTGTATACATTTGCTTTTTCATAAAACTGTCATTTAGTGAGCAGAATTACTCACACTATGTAATAAGCAACCGGACTGTTCTTTTTGTCACTACTGACAATGTGGTGGCTTACAACTTCTGGTTTTTTTTAACTGCAAATTACTCAAAACCTTTTCAATACACAACTATTAAGTTCTTTCTGATTTCCTAATGAATACATATTGTAATGCTTCCTGTAAAGTATTTGCATTGTTAGTGTAAAAAATTAATAGCAAAATAATGCTGCCTTTGAACAGGAGAGGAATAAAGCTAAGGCATCCTATACTAGGTCTACACAGCATCTAAAACAAGTAAAAAAGGTATTTTCTTAAGTCTAGAAATAGAGGTGTTGCTTAAATAATTATTACAGCTTTTAAAAAGTCCAAGAATTGAAATTAGTGAACAAAGGTATTAAACCAGCAATACCAAATTGAGGGCTAAGTTTACCGAATGATCAATCAAGTATGTACAGTTGTTTATATTTCACAAGAAAAAAAATACACAAAGCCTACTAAATGTGTTTTTCATTAATGACAACAACTAGTAATCTACCTTTTTTTTTTTTACTGCCATACATATTGATATTCAATAACCAACAAAAGGAAAGGGATTACAGAGTTTCTCCTTCAGATAAAAAGAAGAATGAAAAATTGAACACATCAGTCTTAATGTATGTACTAGAGACACACACAGCATTCCTGAACAATAACAGTTAAAAGCTCTTGCTTTGCCAAAGTAAGAACACCTAAAGTACAGCTGAATGAAAAAGTAGGTCCCTGAACACAAATGAGCTTTCTATACTTATGGCGATAGGGAGTCTAATAAAATAAATAAATAAATAAGAACTGCAAATATTTAGCACTGGGGTATTCTGCAGGCAAGAAACAAGCACAAACAGGTATTAGATCTGTAGAAGCTTGCCTGGCTATGAGGGAAAATATAGCTATACATATCTTACATATAAGCAAATTAGACGCATCCATCAAGCTCTTGGCTACTTGTCAAACAACAACTTATTTTAATTAAGGATATGAGGCATGAGTTTCTAGATCCTCTAGTAAAGAAAAATAAAAATATCATTTTGCCAAGTAATAGCAGAGATAAGTATTCCCCTAACCTGTGTCCTGGTCCTCCTCTATACCTTGCCCCTGGGATCAGAACAGGATCATCATCACTATCATCAGTTTCTTGAAGAGCTGAGGTCCTGGTAGACGACTCGTCTGGAGTTGCAAGCCCTGAGGATTCTGGGTGTGTCTGAGGTTCATCATTTGCAGCAAGCAAGTTGGCAGTGGATTCAGTATTTTCACCTGAAATTTCTTGATTTGCACTTTTTTCATAGGAGGCATCTTCCTCTACAGTTTCAGAGACAGCATCAACACTGGGGCCATTTTCTTCTGGTTGGATTCCAGAATGCTCAGGATCAGGTTTATCCGATACAGCTAACAGAAAATAATGTGGGAAATAAGTCACAGCATTGATGATTATTATAAATGCCTATTTTAGAAGGCATTACAAATGGTCACAGAAGTTATGCATACTGAATTTATATCGGATATTTAGTTTTTCGTTCTCTACTTCTTCATATAACTATATTTTAAAGAGTATAGCTACATACTTGCTTCTGTTATCTCTACAGTTTCATCTGTAGTTTTCAGTTCTTCAGCATTTGCATCTTCCTTGCGAGATTCATCAGGAACTCCTGAATTAAACAACTTCATATTAAAACACGTGATTTCATTTAGATGCACATCTATAATGTAAGCAAATCTAAATGATAGTAGCACTGCTAGATCAAACAAATCAAAGCAATCCCCCCCAAAGTCCACATGCCACTTCATTGAAATCTCAGACACTAATCACATAGAAGTCAGTATATATAATCCTATCAAGTTGCCCAGATCAATACACTAATAAAGGAAAAAGTATTTCTTTCTTATTCCTTAACATCCTATGCTATGAGAACTTTAGCTGCCAAACCAGCATTAATAATCTTTAAACAGATGATCACTTACTGGAAGCTATTATTTCTGAAGACAGAAATTAAATTATCCCTTTATTAAAAGGGATTATTTTTTAAAAAAAAAAACAACATTTCTCTTTAACCAGTCATTTGATTTGACTGCCCTTTTGGCAATGAATCGAGCAAGACTACCGCATGTACCAAAACGCAGTGAAAGCTTGAAAGAAATGCAAGAAAACACCTAGCACTCATTTATGACTGCAAAGAGCAGTTGTTTTATTCTTTGATACAAACTGGGGCAGAATATGTCCTTAAGAAAAAAGAACAAGGAGTTTAGAACCGAAGACAGGATAAGTTAATTTTGTTTATATTTATCTGCAACTACCTCAGGTTGGTATCTTTTCCTTTCCTAAAAAAATTCATGTTCTGTTATGGCTGTATTATTCTGCCTTCATATGCATGTGTGTGAGACTCCTATTGTGTTCAATGGTAGTCATGAACACATGAGAGGAGAATTTTTACCTTAACATTACAGAAATAATGCTATATCTTACTTGTTTCTTCATCTTCAGGCCCTGACTCTTCTGAGGCTTTTGTTTTTACAGAGTCTTCTTGGTCTTCAGTTTTGCAATGACTTCCACTCCCTCTAGAACTTGAATTTGTGCTGCTCCTGGCAACATAACATGCAAAAAAACTCCAAAACTTTAGAAATACTGTAAATAGATAAGATCATTGCAATAACACAGCCTGACCACCATCATCTTCCTCACTGCAATCTCACAGTTCAATAGTTCCTGGGATAAGCTACAACTAACATCCTTCACAGTAATTTCAAAATTCTCTTTTATTACATCCATTGCCACTAATCCCACACTATTTCTCTCTATCACAGAATCCTGTTCGCTCCTTCCTATCTTTTTAATTTTTTAATCCTTTAAAGGATTTCTTTATTGCTTTTCAAATTATTGTGAGAACTCTAAAGGATTTGCTCTCTTTCACTATTTACACATTTCTACATGTATAAACTATCAGAGATGTTATTAAAGATATTACAAGCTGTCAGCTGAGCACTAATGCATAATCTTATCCCACTCAAAACAAAAACTGATTCAGATAATTCTTCACCATTAACTACCATTCCTGTACCTTTTGAGACATGGATTTCTGATGTCGCCTTTCAGTCCTCAAGGTTTTGTTATTTCTCAAGATTTACTGTAAGCTGGTACTTGAGATTTACTCCCCATTCATGTTTAGATAATTATTGTGGAACATCAATTTCTGTTTACAATAAGGAAATTTATTCCTAAGGAAATATTCAACATTGCTGTTCTGAATGTCATCAAAACTAATGTTTTTAGACTCTCTAGAAAATATTTTATTAAATGTAAATGTTCCTGAGCTCTCCCATTCTCTCCTGACCCACATCTATTTTGTGGCCTCGAACTTGGGCACATTGCTGGACAAAAGTGGAAACAAAAATGAATTATGAGAATTATAAGCATGATTCTCAAGAATTTAGACTGTATTGTTACAAGTACCTTCCTACCCATGTATGCTATTACTAAACTATTTTAATATGCTACATTGATAGAAGCAGCACAAATCATGCTTAGTCTAGATTCTTGAGAATCTAGTCTAGACTTCAGTCTAGATTTTTATTTTTACATTAAATATGAAAGCCTTTACTCATCTTGATAAGCAATATTCTGGTTCTTTGCTGTACTGGATTTGGAGCATGTAGAAAACTTCTGTTAGTCCTTACAGTATTTCTTCTGAATCAGGATTTCCAGCATTGTTTCTGAATGGACGGACGAGTACTGCTATACATGAAATTGAAGATTTTTGCTATTTCATGCCTCATTGAATACACTCTAAGCACTAAGATATTTTTTTTTCTACTCTTAGGAATCTACTTTCTAGCTCAATGCTAATTTACATTCATGTTTTACTCTGCTTTAATTTTTACTTAAATGTTATTTTTCACACCAGCAGTTACACAAAGAGGATGTTTTTGAGAGAGGAAAATAACACCCTGCGCTTTTGTTACACTAAACATACTATCTGCTACTCTCTGCTTCCATAGCAGGTTTTCTGTTTCCCCAGCTCTCCACATAACCCTTCTTTGAACATCTGCCAATTTGAATCAGTTTTCTCGAAAGCATGACGAAGATTGCACACAGCATTCTAAGTCGCAAAGCAAAGCAGAACTGAGCAACAGCAATAGTAATGATCACCATTGGCTGAAGTCTCCCAGCTGGTGGGAGACTCCTGGTGTGATCTAGAATCATACTTGCCTTTCTAGTAGCTGCATTATATTGCAAATGAAGTTACTGGTAGGTCCATGTCTTCCTCCATTTCATTTTCAAAACACTCCCAATTTTCAGATTAGGTTTTTGTTATTTGTCCTCAACTGCATCATTTTATTATATGGAATTGCATCCTACTTTTATTACTCCATTCTTTGGCACAATGTTTTTAGTTAGCCTCTTTACTGACAAAGCTTTGCAACTTTATCCCGCTAAGAAATGCTTCTTCCACTCACTACACTACTACAAAAGCTCCATTAAGTTAGCTTGCCACCATGTTCAGCTTCTTTATTGATTTATCTGTCCTACTTTGAACAGAAGTTCAACATACAGCAAAGAATTACATACTTTCTGGACATCCAGAGTTTCTCTCTGTTACAACATGTATGTCTCTAGAACCCATTATTCTGTTAAATAAAAGGTATTGAATCATGCACATTCTAGTTCCCGTAATTTTGGTTTATTTCCCCTGTACTCCTTGTTTTAATGTCTTTCTATCTGATCTGCCTTAAAGCCTTGAATATTGCTACCATTAGTCTTAAAAGATCATGATGTTTAGTCCTTCGCTCTCCTTTGGCATTGTATTTGATGTTTGTCATTCATATGGTGCTAACCCTTGGCCCAAGAGATTTGTTAAAATACTTGCTCTTAAGCAGAATATATATGTGAAGTTAAGTTTTAGTAGTTTTCACTTCCCCAATTACAGATTTTTGTAACGAGTAATTTTCCTCATCTCCATTCCCTGCACACTCTACTTTTTCTTAATATTGTTTTTGAGGTGGTTGTTCATTCAAATTTTCCATCTTCAGAATCACATCACAGAATCATTAACTGTTTGAAGTGTGATATGCAATTTTTCAAATTTTTGTTTAAAATGAACACAGAAACAAAGTGTTAATTTGTTTTCTGTGATAGAGTGGTAGCAATATTTTAGTATTACATTAAAAAACCCCACTAAAATAAATGGACAAAACATTTGCTAATGCTCTATTTCTCTTGTGAAATTTGCCTATCCTAAAACATTAAACAAAAAAGACTACAAAACTAAATGCAGAATTAGTTAAAAGCATTACAGCAAAACCAATTATGTCAAAGCTTGGTGGATTTGGACTGTATAGAAATGCAGTCTGACAGACTGGTTGAACATAACTGTCACAGGATTGCAGATTCACGTGGGCAGTCTTCATTCTTGTTAAAACACACAGATCACTGTTTAAAGTTTCCAAACTGCTATGAGCAAGATATATGTTTTATGTCTAAAGCCACAGCACTTTAGAGTAACTAGAAGTGTTGTGTGTTTTTTTCCCCCTACAGTAACAAATGCCAACAAGTATTTCTACTTACTCTCTTCTGCTATAGTTTTGAAAACATAAGCAAAGGAACAGAAGTAAGAGGAGATAAAATAAGGATTGTTGTTGTTTTGGGAGATCCTGAGATGCTCTAGTGATAGACTTTGATACAAACCCAAGTAAGTCAGGCCAATTAAACAGTATGTGTTTATTATCTGAAAAGGATGCCATTACTGTAATATCTAAGCTATCCACAAAGTTGATATATCTTAATCATATGCATTCATCAACACTCCTCAGACACAGAAATAATAACTTTACTATGCTACAGAAAGACTAATTTGCAGAATACCATATGAGAAGTCTGGCAGAGCAGAGAAGTAAAACTTAAGCGCTAGCACCTGGACAACCTTTTCCTCATTGTATTACCCTGCTTTAGTAAGATTGTGAACACTAATATTATGCGAGGGTTTGATGAAGACAGCATGTTCCAAATTATGTTAACATTAAAAAAGATTCACAGTAAATACCACAAAAAGAACCTCTTGCATAAATATCATGTTAAAGTATGACTGTCTTCTATGTTCTGAATGCATTAAGGACTACAACCATTTTAAATCATCTATATACCCTAAAAATATACATTCACCATACAGAAAAAAGAATTTATCTGTATCTATGCTAGACAAGTGTTAGTGATATGTGCTGATCAATAATCAGTCAAAACCAAAATTAACTTCTTACCACTCATCAGTGAAGTCCAGTTTTATCGTGCTTGTAGTCGTTCCTTCTGTACTGTAGTGCAAACTTAGAACTGGTTCACCTGTTCCTGTTCGTGGTTTATCATTCTCTGTAAACATGAGGTTGATAAAGTTTGAATGGGCATCACTAATATACATAAATCTGTTATAATTATGAAGATTCATTTAATTATCCCAACAGAGGCCAAATGTGGTAGTAACATGTACAATATATATTTAATAGCTCTTACAGCCCAAGCAAAAAGTTAAGACGTTTCAGAGTAAACACACCAAATTTGCAATGCTTTAAAAATGGTCTAAAATTATTTGTATTTCTAAGAGCAAACAAAGAAGTTGCAGATTCATTTACCTGCAGGTAAATAAAATTGCAGATAGGTATATGTACACACAATATTTCCTTTATAAGCAGATCCCTTTTCTATCAAGTATATTGTTAATAAGAATATAAAATGTTTTTAGAAGTGGAGTTAAGCCTTTTTTGACACATCAAAAAAAGATTATGAGATCTAGACACAATCAGTGATCTAGAAAAATCACCATCCTCTTTGCATTTTTTTTTCTTAGAACCCAGTCAGCTACCAATATCCTTAGACCTACTGTAAACTGTCAGCTAGTCATAAAAACACTGGAAATTCACGTTCTGAGAGCTTCAGGTTTAAAAAACCTTTCTAATTATAATAACTGAAAGCAGAAGGGAAGTACTTCCAAAACAAACTTTTCATGATGGCCAAAAGCAACAAAAGTTAATCAAATTGAAAACCATTGCATATATAGCTTTAAGGACGTTGAGTGGGCTCCTTCAAAACAGAACTGCACAAGTCCATCCACCCACCACTCCCGAGTAAAATTCATGGCCACAATCCATCTATATGCATGGCACAGTCGCCATTAATACTGAAGCTGGGTTTGCGCAATACTGAGAAGTTAACGGAAAGTACCATCAAATTAAGCCTCACTACAGAGGTGACATTCCCTCAGAACTCAGATAGTTCAGTTAATATTAGGCACTAGTCAAACGACCGCTAAGTAGCCTATGTAGTCTTGCTTTTCATGAATGCTGAGCTTTTTATCTCAGGACTGTTTGGACAAAAACATGTAATGTTTTCTTTGGTTTATAGAGTAACAAAATTTGACTGCTGTTTATAGAGTACAGAAATTTGGCAGTATTGGTAGAAGACTGACACTTTAATAAAGAAAAACCTTCAGATCATCTTTGGGTAAACATCAATTAAAATCTAATACTTGATTCAAGAACAAACCCACAAATTCCCCCACTAAAAAAGCTATTATTAAAACAGTAATGGTTACAATACTGTCACAGGATATTTCTTTTAAAAAATACAATTAAGTTATAAGAAATACAAAACAGCACATAAGAATTTAACCTAATGATCAATGCTCAAATTTTTAAACTACTGACAGGCAGAAGCCCACTCACAGTCTCAGAGCAGTGATCAGCTGCTCCAAAGAACTTTAACTTTTATATTTTCTGAAGAGAAATTAAAAAAAAACAAAACCTAATCAAAACAAAGCACAAAATGCTTGTAAGAAAAAAAAAAGTAAAAGAAAACTAACCAATCGCAACCATGATCCTAATCATACATAAGGCATGGGCATCATTCTATGCAAAGAAAATTTCATAGCCTCTGTAAAATAGAGGTTCCAGTTACACTCTTGTTAGAGCGGAGCAAGGATAGAACTGATCAAAAGCAAGGTTTCCAGTTCCTGAAATAAACTAAGTAAGAAAAAAAACAAGCATAAGAAAATATTTTATAGCTATTTTGAATGAAAATGACATGTTCTTTCTTAACTAAACAGGTGCTTTCTCTGGTTTTTGGCAACCTATCAGCAAGCTTCTCTTAGTATAAGTCATTCAAACTTTGAGCATCCTTTCGTAAGCAAGTACAAATACTGATCATTCCAACATACTGCACAAGTCATCAGAAGCTGGACACTGAAAGAGTAAAAAAATGACATAGTTGGAGAATTCTTTACCTTCCTCGTAATAGGTACAGACAAGACATATCTTTGGATCAGGAAGCCAGATAGGCAAAGAAAGAAAACTTACTGCCTTGAATTGTCCAAGACAGCCACCAAACAATGACTATACTATAATTTGATACTGCTATACGACATTAGCTTCAGCACAAAACTAGTTAATGTGACTGACCAAAGTAACCAAACAGTGCTATCCCATAATGAACCTAAATTAATATTAGGCTTGTGTTATAAAGCTCGGATCATATTAACGTAACAATGCTTTCCTGTCGTAAAATCTAAATATCAAAAAATTTAACTGAGATGCATAAAGACTGTCCTCTATTCTTCCTTAGTGTGGAAGCAATGTTCGTATTTATTCACACTCCAGAAGCTGGAAGAATTGCTGTAGACTTTCCAAAGAGGGCACTAAGTGAGAAATTATTTTTACAAATTTCTGGAGACAGATAACCTGTTAAAACCATATTGTGTAATAGCTTTTTTCTTAAATCTACAAAAACATGAGACAGAATGTGGATTGGGTTGGTTTCTTCTTTAAATAGCTTTAGGGCATGAAATTGACACTGATAAGATCAAGAAAGACGGATGAGACAAGAATCTGATAATAAACTGCACAGAAATAGTTGTGAAGTTCAGTATTTTATATTACACTTACACTGCTAATGAAAGCTGAATGGAAGCATCTGTGAAGGAAGCTAATGAGGTCTGCCTAGTACATAATCGAACATTCTTTTAGAGAAGACACATAAAATCCAGAAGTCATGAACTCTTTGTTTTCAAGAACAATGTGATTGCCAAAGACCGACTAGATCAGAATGAAGCACTGTTCTCTTTCACTAAGTTCATCCCACCTGGCCAGATCTACTTCAAATTGATAAAAAAAAATTGAAGGGAAGACAAGGAAAAGTTGTACAGCTTCTGTAATTTACAGGAGAGCTATTGCCAAAACTATTAATCTGGTTGCAAGCTCTGGTATGGTAATAATTGCTTCAAGAGAAAGTTGTAGCTTGCCAACACCCTACTAAACTCTATTCCAAATTGTTCAAAAATACCTTGAAACTTTACTTAGGTTTTACAGCCAAACATGTCTATACTTTAAAAAAATTATCAATAACTTAAGTCTTATCCAATAAGAACTCTGCCTAGAACAGACATGCCCATGAAACAGTCCATTCACCACACAGGTGCCTACAGGAGGAAGGTACTTTTAAAACATCACCCTTAAAACTGAAGACAAAATTTCATTCATGACCTTATTAAAAAAAAAAACAAAACAAAAAAAACCAAAAAGCAAACCCCACAACTGAAAGCGATACACACTTCATCCCTAAGAAAATGAACCTGTGCAAGTGTAACTTCACAAAGACCAGGGCTCTTCACTATGAAGTGGTAAGCACACAAAGACAGGTTTACAGATTGCATTACATAGTTAAAATAACATTGTAAGGAACTTCAAGCTAGTTTCCCACATCTCAAATGTTGCCCTATTCACTAGTCTATCAGCAACTTCACAAGAAGAGGACTGATGACTTTTCATTAAAAGCTTCCATACTAATTCCTATCCAGCACTAATCGCTAATCAGCTTTGCACATTCTGAAGACAGGGTTATATTCTGGGTGAAAACCCGAGTGAGTTACTTCTGAAGTGAGAAAAATTGATCTGAAGAGGAGAAATAAGTGGTGTATTTCAGAAAACAGGAATTCCATGGGAAGGCTTAACACATAAGAATTCATCAGAAGCAGGTGAACTTGGAGAGAAGGGTGGAGATTTCTTTAGTGAGGAACGTTGGCTGACTGAACAATGCTACATTGATACCAATCAGTATAAGGCACAATGATGTCTAAGGGAAGATAAAAAAAATAAATAAATAATTCTTTGGACTAGCCTAATCTATCTCTGAAGGCATACAATGTCTTTGTCTAGATGACTCCTATACTAATTAGACGTAGTACTGCACTTTATTGAAGGAGGCAGTACAGACTACACTGTGCCTTACAATGAAGAACAGGCCTGAAATTCTCGAGCCTTTACCTGCAGAGCTTACTATAAATCTGGAAAGCTCTATATGCACATCAATGCTCAACCAGTTCGTCTCATTGGAAGGTAGGGCTAATTACCTGGGACACAACACACACCAACACAGTTTCCAGGACTAATAGTGCCGTTTATGAGGAATTAACTGCCACAGCTGACACACGAGTTTGTTCCAAGCTCAAGTATCCATAATGTGGCACTGAACAATCTGGTATGGACATCACCATAAGGGTGATAAGGGATTACTAAACCCTCACACTAACTTGCAAATATCCAGAAATACCAGTAATCAATATGGCTTCTGTGTATGTAGGAAGCAGCACTAAGATGGTATGAGAGGCATATACACATTTACACTTCAAAGTTACCAAACTAAACTTCAAACTGGCTTCAAGTTCCCTCTTTAATCACAGCAATTCAGGCATTACCTGACAGTCTTAACATTACCTTTACACTGCAACAAATCTAACAGCCACCCTCCATTACTACAGTCACAGTAAAAAAATTAAAAAAAACACCCAAATATTGGAGACTGTACAAATGCAGTACCAAATCAAGGAAAGATAGGAACAAGAAAGAAAAAGCATTTCTACATAAAAAGAAGTGATACGGCTTCCTTCATGAGGTACTTGTATTTCTTTGAGATTTCACTTCAAATATGAAGTGAAACTAATGCAATTTAACTTCAAAAAATTCAACTGGATCTCAGCAAAGTATTCTTTCTGGTTATCATTTGGACAACAGGTTTCCTAATAAATTTCCTCCTTCTCCAAATTCCTAGTTTTCAAACTAGAAGTAACATTCTGTGTCTTTTCAGGTGATCCTTATACTCACAACAGAAAAACATTGCCTTAAAACAATCAGAGAACCGGTCTACCAATAAAGTCTGGATAACAAAATGGGGTTTGGGGCTTTTTTGCATGTTAAAACACATGAAGTGCTTTTATGAGAGGAAAACTCTTTGTATTAGTTCAAGTAATTTCTTAATGCAGGAAAAAGTTATTAGAAAAAAAACTCCCAAGAGTCTATTACAACTATGCAATTAACAATAATAACAGAAAAACTAGTTTTTAAGGCAACTGATCCTACTTAAAGATCTTATGATGCAAATTTGGGAACTGATTTCTGGGACCAAAACTTCTGGTTTTATCTTTGTTGTCAGATGGGCTAAATTCACAACTTCATGGAACAATTTATCAGTTTTGCAAAATTTTTGCAATTGTAAGAACTTTAGTAAACATATAGACTTTCTGTGTTAATTCTAGTTCATTCTACTCTAATCAAATAATGCTTTATTCTGAATTCAGAGCAGAGAGCATAACCTGGCCACTAATTATAAGGAAGTTTTCCAGCTAAACCTCACTATTGGAGTGATGTAGACTACTGAACCACGAATAATTAGCAAATTTACACATTGAGGTTTAAGACTATTTCATCACAAAATGTAATTCCACAAAATTAATTTATTTTGTCAATATAAAAGACAGCTTGATTGTTTTTCCCCGATGTTCTGGCATCCTAAAATAAACCATAATCTCAACAGTTGCCAAACAGACTATTTTTCAGAAATGGGCTTTCAAAATGGCATTCTAGTTTAAAATGTAAGGCAAGATGAAACAGCCAGCTCTTTTGTGGGATTTGAGCTATTAAATCTCTACAGAGGCTTTGCTATGGAAGTAAGCATAGCACAGAGTGTGTGGAATCTATTTTTAAATGACCATCTATCACTCATTAATTATTCAGGCATAAATATTCACTGCAGATGATATCCGTTCAACTGAATAGGGTCACCTATGGCCCAATTCACTGCTCACAATTTGAAGACTGATGGATAACGGGCATAGAGAAAGCTCACAAGTATTCTTTCTACCACCAGCCTATAAGGCATCTACAGAGATACACTAGCAGTTGTTTAGCAGAAGGGGTGTAGGACAAGGGGTTACAGAGGTAAGATGCACCTAAGTGCAACAGGTGCTCTTCAGTTACTCAAACTGTGCAGGTATAACAAAGCTACACATCTCTCTTGCACAAGATAAATTCATTTGGTGTTATGTGATTAAGTTACTTCAATCATGACATTTGCATTTTGATCCAAGAAGAACCATTCAGAAAAAGACTGTTTAAAGATTTTTACATTGCATTTAAAAAAAATAATAAAATTCTAAATGTCTGTAGAGTGCATAAGACATTTACTGGACCTACACTGAATGCATTAAGAACTGAGCATAGTATGGCTTTTGAAAACAGTTAACCTTACTCTGTTACTCATATTGAGAATTAAATAATTAATGAGTTTCCAGCAGATCTGCTTACAGAATTCTATTTTATGTAGATGAACAGCATTTTTAGACTGTTTATCATCATGAAAAGCAATTTTAAAAGGAAGCATTGCAATCAACTATGGCTGGGTATGGCGCATTTCCTGTCACACGCACCCTGTTGCTCATCAAGTGACATGGATCCAAGCTGTTTGTTAACCACAGAAGAAGGAGAATCTGAAACAAAAACGAGATTTCAACTTAAAACATAAGCAGCAGAGAACTGCACAGCAATGTTGCGATCATATGTTAGTTTAAAATAAAAAATAAAAAGCAGCAACATAAGGAAGCTTTGGGTTTGTTTTATGAGCAGCCAGCCATATTGCATTTTCTAGGCATGACAGAAGCAAAGCCACTTGTTTCAAATCATTATGTACTTTAGGTATTCATTGAACAGCCTGAAGTTTGCTGACATGTTGATATTAAAAATGCCCGTCCATTACCAAGGATTTTACTATGTTCTTCAAATTTCTAATACATCATGAAAAACACCGAAGTTATGACTCTTAAAGCCTTTGCTCCAGCTACCAAATGACACTTGTATTTCAAACCATGTGCTAAATGTAAATTTCAGAATATTGATACTTCAACATAAAATACTCAATGGTATACCAGTATCTTCAATATTTATACTTATGAGCATAAAATGTAAATGATAAGACTGTTTCCCATGTATAGAGTGTTTAAAACATTAAAGCACCAAAATACATCCAACTCATATATTGATTTCAATAGTTCTGCATTCCTAGATGCTATACCTCAGTGGCATCTGATGACTGAGAACATGTCTGCATAAGTTTATGACAGTACCACACTAGTCATTCTTATAAAATACCTCATGTAATCACAGGAAAAAAATCCCAAACCTCCCCCAGAAGTGCATTTTTTTTCTCCACAAAAAAACCAAAAATCCCAGAAGTGCATTTTTTTCCACTGGACACTACCAGTTAATAACTACCACCAGCACTGCATTAACTGTGCAGACAAATGAGAGATGCAAAGTTCAGTATCTTCTGTGAGTCTATTTTTCTTATCACCTCTGAAGCCCAGAGGTTACGATGAGCTGGTGTACATAAATTAGTGCAGTATTTCAAAGATATTGGCTAGGCTACCACATCTTGGTTCCATTTGTTAATCTTCTGTTATAAACAAATTCATGCTAAGCTAAAAGGATTTAATATCCTGTATTATCAACCGAGTCATAGTCTGCCAACATCACAGCACGCTAAAGGAATTCTTACATAAATTTAAAACCTATACAAGGAAAGCAATGAAATAATACACTCTCTCCTATAGGAAGCTCAATTCCAGGTTTGGACGAGAATCACCACCATGACCTATTTTGTAGTACACCATAAAATCTGCTAAATTGACAAAGCTGATCTAGATATATACCCTCAAATAATATTTCATTCCCAGACCTTGGTGCAAAAATCAGTTTGTTCCTTCGCTACACTGATACCTAGAGTAAGGGAGGGGCCAAGGAGTCAAGAACAGAGACCAGGAGAGCCTGAGGTGAGCTCAGTGTGTTTTGGAAGCTGGCTTGTTTTAGTAACTGAGCTTATGTAGTTTATTTTCATCACTGGAGAACATAAAATTGGCCCTGTTTTGTCTCAACCTTTGTTCAGCCACACCCATGCCTTGTACCAAACACATTTAAGGCAGACCACAGAATTTGTCATCAGATTCAGATGGGATGTAGCTTTTAAGTATGAGACTTGTAACTTTAATATATTTCACTTTCCAAAACTGAAGCGTGCTTTACATATGATTTCTAATTTAGAAGAGAAGTATTTACAGCAGTTTTTTCAGTGGAGTAGTAAACTAGAGGGGAAAAGCTGGTGTAAAGATGCACCACGTCATAAGATGATCTACTTGTATTCCAGCTGACTCAGCACAGGAATCAGTACACCTCTCTCGAGGACAGGCTGGCTTTGATCACTGGGTCACAGTTATGAAGCCTATGATTGGGATTAAGCTGTATCAAAAGTGCTAAGTGCAGGGGAGTTCTTGGACAGCAAGCTGAGAAACCTAATGATAGAAAACAGTGATTCTCAATCACGCTCTAATCTTGCACTCCAATTCTTCCTATAAGCTTATATGTCCTTTTTTAAAAGGTGTATCATACTGCCGAAGATTTTACTTGGCTGGAAAAGCTAATCTCATCAGGCCTTTAATTCAGATCAAGATGAACACAAGAAATATGACTGAACTAATATATTTTAATTATAAACATAAAAATATACATTATACTACCCTTATCAGCATTTCTAAATTTCATTAAGACCTCACATTATACAACAGTAAGAAAAAGAAGGTATGTTTTACCATAAAGTAAATGAAGTGAAAATGAAATTTTTTCTAGTTAGCAGTCCATACCAATTGTAGGCTTAAACCTTCCACATTCCACTTTTATTTTGATATCTTCTCACAACTTTCTGAATGCATTTCACTTGTAAGACGAGAATTTTTACAGAACTTATAGGAAGTAACCTAAATATTCCCGTTAACATGACTAAGAAATGAGCTCAGTTTATAGCAATTTTAAACTCACTTTTTTTCCATTTTCAAGTCCCATGAAGCTGCAGATCACCAGCACCCCTAGAAGTGGCACTGCAGTCTGGAACCTCACAGCACAGGCAGGGAAATAAACATGACCACGAAACCAGCCTAGAGAAGTTCAGGTAAATGCCTCTTTTTTTAATATATGGCTTTGTTTTGTAAAAGTTCTTAAAAAGTTCTTTAATCATTTCTGATAAAGATTTTGAAAAAAGTATTACCAAAACTGTGCCATATAGTTAAAAAAACAAACAAAAATCCAAACCCTTACCTGAGCCTTCACAGGCTGGGTCTACATCCCAATGCAGTTCACCACTGGTTGTAATGTCACCAGTACATTCTAAACTGGAACACCACTTAAAGAGGGAACTGGAGATTCATAAATTTGGGGAACCTCAAACAGAAAGTAGAAGATAATTTTGAAGTCAGTTATATGCTTAAGGGTTTTCTTATAGTTTTGGCAATCAGCACCTGACTTCAGCAGTTAATTTTTTTTTAATGTCACCTCTATTGTTTTGGCTAAAAAAAATTTCCTCCTTATATCACTATAACACCAGCTCCCGTGTGACAGTCAGGCCTGAAGCAGTGAGACCCATTTTTAAAGTCCTAAACATGGTACATATAGTGGACCTTAACCTAAGAAATTAAATACTTGTTTTAATAATTAGAAATAATTGCTTTGCAAAAAAAAGCTTACTGAGAGTAAGCTCTCAGTTACATATTTTGGACTTCAAATAGATAAATTTCTATTTGTATACAGACACATAGATAAATGATACATTTCTATTTGAAATGTATCTGTACGTTTACAAAGAATGCAAAGAATGTAGTAATAGAAATTGCAGTCATCCCCATGTTCTTCACAGAAAGCTTTAATACAAAAATGAAGGTCCAGTTTGTTCCGCTTCAAAAATACTGACAGTACAGACTTCTGAAACAACCAAAGTTTTAAAAAATAAATAAAAAATTAAGTCAATGTGCATCACAGGTTCTGCAATATGTAAGCATACGCACATATGTATCTTTATTCCACAGTAAATGCAGTCTAAATTAAATTAATTTTTCCTCAAAAACCCCATTTGCATTACTTCAGATTTTTGTGGGTAAGATTATGCACACTGATTGCTATAGGAACCCCTCATGCAAACTGATCTATAATATTGATTAATTTTTTTTTTTCACTTCAAGATCAGCTTGTTCTTGTTTCTGTATGGTTCTCATGTTTCCCCCATAACAGGGGAAGAAGGAATATAGTGAAAAAAGCTGGTGAAGCACAACAGGAATTTCTCGTATTTACACATAAAAGTAGAAAGGAAAAGGCAATGTAATATTTTCTCAAATTGCATTTGAGTCATTTAAAGTTCTCAAAAAGAGGAGCGATGTAGGTAACAGCCATGCATACACGGCACATCAGCACTGTGCAGAACAGCAGTAACAATACGTTAAAAAGGTTTACTTTCTTTGTAGTTTTCATATAGTACATAGATGCTGTTGTTTAAATACTGCACAGGATCTAATTATAAAATGCCACAAAAACTTAAGTCAAAACTAGACTTTGTTGGAGAAAATATATAATAAATAAAAAAATCCCATAAACAACTTACACTAGTTCACTAATTAAATAAAGCGACCATCAAAAAAATATGAATCTAATACCTAAGGAAAAGGCTTGAAGACAAAATACACTTGATGCATGCAGTATATACTGCTTCTAAAACTCTGCCGAATTTACATAATGTTTATGAAAGATATCCACTAAAACAAAGTCTCTTTGCTATCTGATGATGAAGTAACTTTTTCCTCAATGTCAAATCAGTCCACTGTGAATCATTACTCACTTAACTCACTTTCATATTCAACAACAAACTTTTGACCATATTTTTCTAAATAGTGAAGATTAACTATTAACAGATACAGCTTACAAATTCCCATGTAACTATTCCAAGTCCTTAAACATAACTACCACACAGTTTAATTTTCTCTTAAACTTGTAAAAGCTTCCAACTCTTGACATTTTCTACTAGTAATTTCTTACATGACTAGAGCATTTTTTCTCCACTTTGCGTCTACAGCTATAATTGAGTTCTGGGATTGCAAAAACAAGGATTAAGAATAAAATACAGAGCAGAAGAAACGGCCCTAGTCTCACACTGAATTCCCAAAGAAATTGCAAGTGTAAATTATACAAGTTTTACCAGAATAGGGATTGAAAACTTGCAGCTCAGGGCCAGAAGCTATGACAACATTTCACATAGTGGCAGACATATTTTGTGGTGCAATTTTTGTTTGAAAATTTACAACTAGTATGTGCCTGAAAACTGAACATCTCTGCCTCCAAGACAGAGCATCAAAGTCAACCTTGCAGAAAAAAAGATAGAGATTGTCTTTGCATGGGAATTTATTATTTAAAAAAACCCAAACAACAAACAAAGCACACCAAAAAAACCCACAAAAAAATCTCAACAACCCAAAACTAAGAACTTATGTTTCTCCTACCACATTTCTGAAATGCCAGTTTACCACAGGACCGGAAAACAATTGTGTCTCTAGAGGAGAAGCAAGAGACCAAAAATCTGTAGCACTGGATTTCCAAAGGAACAGATTTCCATGTCCAGAGTGCAGAAATCTTAAAAAGTAGACAAGGCAAAGGTGATCTGGATTTTCCAATCAAAAGAAATTAGTTTCTTTGTTCTCTTCCATAAAAAGGGAAGAAGGAATACAGTGAAAAAAGCTGGTGAAGCACAACAGGAATTTCTCGTATTTACACATAAAAGTAGAAAGGAAAAGGTAATGTAATCTTTTCTCAAATTTCTTGAGGACCAAACACATTAAATATTTAAATTAGAATTCCTTGTTTTAAACCTTCCACTGTCTATAATGCTGAAGGTAACAAATTCCACTGATCAGACCAAACAGCAAAAATATATACATCCCAATGAGCTAGAGGTCAGGTAGCAAAACTGTTCCCCCTTCCTCTCCCCATAAATAAATGTTTCCATAGTGCAAAGTGAATCTATCTATTGAAGCAATTACTTAAATAAGTAAAACTGTTAAATTTGCAAATTCATTGTCATCACATGAAGAATGAGGTAAATATTTGAATACTAGTTTCCTCCAAGGCTGTGCAGGTGTCCTGTGGTTCCCTGGTGATCCCAAATGAAACGATCAGTTCTTCCCATTAGTTCCCTTAAAATTCAAAGCATGTTGGGACTCAAAACTCCAGGAGGCAGTGATGGGATCCAAACTCACTACAACACATCTCTGACTCCCAGTCAAAGTAATTATTTAGCTTAAAGCTTCAGATCTGTGTCACTATGGATCCTACAGTATGTTGATGCACAAGCAACCAGGAGTAAAGAATTACACTGCATCCTTGAAGAAGCACTAAGAAAGAGATGGGCAAGACAATATCTAGTGAAAACGAGGTCAACACAGACTCCAGAAGTAGTAAAACATACCGATACACTTCCACGTGAAAATTCTATGAATATAGTTGTAACAAAACTTTACAACTTCAATTCAGTGGGAAACAATTAAATAAATAAAAAAAAATTTAAGTAATTCTGAAAAGAAAATGGTAGATCAAGATCTATTACATGTAAGTGTTAGCCACCATCTCCAGGATAAGCATACAGCCCTCTAGGATTTACTGGTTTCCAAAGACTCTGAAAACTCATTGTAGAATTTTCTGGTGTAGGAAGTTATTCGAAATTCAGTAACTACATATTGTAACTAGTGCACTAACCACTATTATATCAAATTGTTCTGTAAGACTCCAGATAGACAAATAGATTGAACCACAGAAAGTCAAACTGTGAATGCATGACCCAGTCCTTATAAGTAATTTAGCCACACGTTAACTGTCCTTGAAATTATCCATAGGAGAAACATTGCTAGACATTACTTCAACACAGAATATGCTGATTTTTCACATAGCGTGCAGCTCACTCATTTTTATATGGTGTCATGACAAAGTTTTCTTCAAGTTTATGCTTTAGGGTTTACCTCTTTATTCATATGCATGCTTCTATCTTAACTGTCTCAAGTGTCTCTTTACTATAAACATCTCCAAGGCTTTCTTGTAATAATTTTTAATTTCAATAAGACAAAAGAAAGAGGATGGTGAAGAGTCACTCTGCTCAAAACAGGAGAGCATATCTGGGGACTTTGGCTTGTAACAAGTATTTTCGCTATACTTGCTGTAAAAATATAGCATTTAAGAGTGCCAAAATTCTGTCTTACTGAATCATTATCCTGATTTAGAACATATGCTAAATGAAAGCCAAGTCTTAAATGTTACTAGTGGATACAATTAATACCAAAATGCAATTTCAAGCATGTGAGTACCTTACTTTATTCAGGACACAGCAATTTATAGCTCAACTGCTCTAACAAACATTGCACATACCTGATACCATGCACCTAGGAAACTTTCTCCATAGGCTATCATTTAGCTATATAATCCAAACATGTTAGATAAATGAAAACTGCCAATATTACTCTTTCCCTAACCATGTGATGATAAACACCACCACATGCAAGGTAAGACAAGCAGCAAATGCATTAACTGTCTTGTTCTGGAAGAGAAGCATCTCAGCGAACAGCAGCAGCACAGACTATAACTACATTAGCTGCTTAAGAAACCTTGACAAATAACAACCTGGTGTCTGAGGGTCCTGTGAGGAGCCCTTAGAGGAAGACTGATCAGAGGAGGGCGACTGTGGCGCTGAAGCCGCAGCTAGCTCTCGCTGTCTCTGTTGTTCTGCCTTCTTAAGCCTCAGCCGCTGTAGACCCCTACGGATTATAGCTAACTCAGGTCCCATTAATTCTGACAGACAGCAAGGGAGGGGGGGGAAAAAAAAAAGTATGTGAAAGAAAGAAGCATTGAACATACAATATAAAGAAAAGGGAGGAGGGGTGGGAGGATTGACAGAGAGAAACAACAGATACTAAGTGTAATTACAGTGAAAAAAATTATGTAAATAATTTACTAACATCCATAAATTATATAATAAAATATTGAAATTGTTTCTATCTTCCTAAATGCATGAATGACAGAACTTAAAAGTTCAGGATTCACGAAATATAATACACTCCCTCCCCATCTCCGACACTTGAACCATTTAACAAAGAATTCTTTAACAAAGATAGATAGATCCTGACTGATTCAAAACAAAGCAAACAACAGAAGTATTCATTTTCATGTTCCTAACACACATAACAAATGACAATATTCATGGTGTAAAGTTATGCAACTGTGGTCTACAGGTAAGTTTTCAAAATGAATGTGATAGCTTCCTGACGTGAAATAAAATTCAGTACAATTTTGATCAAAACAAACCTGTGAAAAAAACCCCAAACTGTGGCTATGAGAATAGGTGGCAGAACAGCATCTAACCAAAAAATACACTTTACTACGAACTCATTTTTTGTCTCAGACATTCCCAGTGTGTGAGAAGTCAAAGTCTGAAAACACAGTTAAGTGGTCCTACAGAGAAAGTAATTTATTGGACCATAAACAATTTTTAGTATCATTCACTTCACAGACTATTCTTTCAGTTCCATCTTTAGAAACCTCATTGCTTTCATTGTTTTGATTTTATTCATTTGTCACTTATATCATTTTGGCATGTACTGGTTCACTGTCTGATTAAGAGTATTTTTTGCAAACGGCTAAAAACTAGGTGTCCAAGTAATTTTTTTATTTTTTCCATGCTCTTTGCAGACTTTTTCCACTTACACAAGTGCTGTATAGCAAGCACTTCTCTTAATACAACACAGACTGTGTCTTTCTTAAAAATAGTTGAAGCACAATATTGACCTGAACCACTGCTGAACTACTCTCATCTATAAGATGAGAAGCTAATTCAGACTCAAATATTCACATCAAATGCTCTAGCTAGTTCTGCTATAAACTGCTGACTCAGACCTATCCTGAAAGTGGTTTTATCAAGGACAGCCTGGAGTATTTTATAGATATGAAGAAACCCACAGAAAAAAAATAATCAGCACTATGAAATGTTAAAATACTAGAGAGCATTACATTGGCATATCACCTTTCATCCAAGCAAAAGCTTTGCAAATATTCAGTAACCCTAATTCACTCAGTGAAGCAAGCAAATTTCAATTTTTTTTTTCATAAAAAGCAGCAAGCCCAAAGAGAGAGTCCAATCATTCAAAAATCAGTGGCAGGCACCAGTTAACACTGAATAGTCATGAGCTCTAATGTCCTTGGTCTAGTACTACTTCTGGGAAATACATCTGCCAGTTTATGGTTGGTGAGGTAAAACAAAGGAAAAGATACATTTTCTAAAAGGAATATGGCATCAAAGAGATTTGCTATGAAAGTTTTCACGTGCCATGAACATTTACGGAAATTAGAACTCCAAACAGTCTAGAAAACGCTTTTAAGGAAATTTCCATGATGTCTAAAATGGCAGTTTTCAGTACTTGTTGCTGATTCCACTCAGTCCAGAGACAGTTACAATTTAAGATGTAACAAGAACTACAATTCAAGATGTAAAGAGATAACTACTATCCTGAATA
The DNA here is from genome assembly GCA_013399435.1 of Arenaria interpres. Taxonomy (NCBI): domain Eukaryota; kingdom Metazoa; phylum Chordata; class Aves; order Charadriiformes; family Scolopacidae; genus Arenaria; species Arenaria interpres. The sequence continues at coordinate 25,668 of VXAK01012171.1, forward strand.
TGTTCAATGACAACCCCTTTTAAGACATTTCAGAATCTCAAAGAAAATGTTTATTTTGCCAGCAAATGGAGTGAGGAAATAGAACTGGAAAGAGGAAAAAAAATAGCTATTGCCACTTTCCCATTCAAAATTTAAAAGCAACATTACCTTATATATCAGATAGATAGATATATCAGAACACATATTAAGATTAAGCTTTGCCCTAGCTCCCTCTCAATGGTACCAATGTGTATCTGGCATACTATTTATGGGGAAAAAACATTATTATATTTTACAGTTTGTTGTATCTGATGTTTATTTGTGGTTCAAGACTGCAGCATCTTAAAACTAATGTAAAAAATAAATGGTTTCCACTGAATGGGCCAAGCAGGGCAAGAAAATCAATTTCCTATTTTTTTTTTCCTTAGTGACAAGCATGAAAATCTCCAGAAATTGTTCTCATTATTTGAAAAAAAACCCCAAAACCAACACACTGATCTCATTGATTATTTGCAACTTACTCAAATACAGTTTCAACTGTATTCTTTTAGAATACAGTTTGATAAAGAGACTTATCTCAACAAGCTCCAGCACTGAACCGTTTTTGTACTGACTTGTTTTGATCGTGCACTTTTTTAAAACATTAAGAGATAAAGTAAGTAATTCATACATAGAAGCTCAAATGCTCACTACGTGGCATATTTTCTGGATCACCATACCAACAATATATTTGAATTATAATACATATACAAAGGTACTGCTATTTCAAAGACAGCATTACCACCAGTGCCTGTGTTCAGTACAGAAATCTGCAGAAATGATTTATGGAAAGCTGTTCTTTTCCATTCTATAGTATGAATTTATGCTCTGATTCTAAATAAGTCATTACTCGAAAACATATTCTTCATTTGCTAACTCTTTGCTACAATATTCAAACTACCATCACTTTATGCAAAATGATGGCTGAAGGCCTCTCGCTTTCCTTCTTCCATTTTCCAGAATGCTTCCCATCCATCTTTTACAACACACCTGTATCTGGTCTTCGTACTCAACCCCACTGTATTTAAACCACTATTCCTATTACCACTTTCCCTATTCCTGTCACTCCAACAAGCAGCAGGTTTTATTCACCTCTAAATGCAGCTAAATAAACTCAGGGAATCCTGTTCTTGAAGCAGAGTGCAATGTTTTCACAGTTACAGACTAGAGACTGAGTAAATAAAATCTCATAACTGAGCACCATCGTGGGTTACATAAGTATACAGACACTGCAAAATGGAAATTCAGATTCAAGCCAACCTATCCATAAACCCACTGCTACTGCTCTGCGATGACCTGCTCCCTCTGCTCATGAGCTTCCCCTTTTCCTGAACTTGCCTGTGTTACACAAAGACTTGTTTGACAGTAACTTAAGTGTTTCAAAAACAATGCAAACAAGAGAAGATGCTTACAATGTGTGCAAACATATAATACTATTAAGTTTACTCAAACAATTTAAAGATGACACCTGGTCCTAACACTAAAATCTGCATATAGCAATAAAGAATTCCAAATAAAGTTTTGTTTGATTGATTGTTTCTGTGGGTTTGGAGTTGGAGGTGGTGTATGGGGTTGGTGGTGGTGTGATGGTGACTTTTTTTTTTTTTTAAAGAATCTGCAGCCAATCTGACATCCTGCTTAGGTGTAGTCAAAGAACCTATCAAACACGATACAGTAAATAAGAAAGCATCTGCTGTCTGTCAACAAAACAACCACCAC
>VXAK01012172.1:0-13864 GCA_013399435.1 Arenaria interpres
TGCTGCAGCTTGAGGAAGCAGGAGCTCACAATTGAAACTGCGGACCCAGAAAAATTGTTTGGAAATCAGCCTAAAATAAGACTAAGGAAATTCTAATTTGGTTCTGTAGTCCTCTCTGTCCAGAGAGTCAGAATTGTTCTCCTAGGCTTAGGGTTTTTCTAGAGATAATATTTTCTGGACAAGATTTACACACAGTGGGTTCTTTGATATTTCTCTTTCTTTTTTTTTTTTTTCTTTTTTAGACATTGTCAATGTTTCTTTAAATATTCCAAGAGATACAGAGGTGAAGCTCTTGTGATGTTAAGTATTTTACAAGTCAAAATTCTCTAATGTCAATTGTGTATGAAAAATAGTGTTAATGACTTCAAATGTCAGTCTGGTATTATTAAAGCATACAAGATTGGTACAATATGTCTTTATATGCCACCATTCAGAATATCTACTTAAATTTTTTTTTCCAACAGGGAACACACTTATATTCCTCTAGGACTTGAGAAAACACTTTTATTTCTATCTCTGTTTTCTTGTCTATTTATTTCTAAGAGTCTAGTTTACAGACTGTGGTCCATTTACACATTATTTTTATGATACATGTCAGAAAACACAAGATTTATGCATTTTTCAAGATTCTTCTAGTAAATTGGTGTAAAGCATTTTTGCATAATTTAAATACTGAACTGAAATTGTGACGTCAATCTAATAAAAAAAATAGTGTAATCATTAATTCAAAGACAGTATTACTGTACTGGCAATAAATGCAATTAAATCTTAGGTATAAGAATACTTAAATATGCAGGTCATTGATAGGAAAAATGCAACTACAATTGAAGTAATACCTCTCTTTTGTTTTACAGATTTCAAAATACACTTTAGAAAAGAAACTGAATGAAATGGTAAGAAATTAATAAAAGTAAAAAAATAAGGAACAGCTTTTATGAAAAGAGAATGTCTGCTTAGAGTATAATGCAAATACTAATCAGCTCTAATACTTAAATGATGTGTGATAATTATTACAAATAACCAAAAGAAGTGGTATCAGCTTTGAATCTAAAAAACTTTCAAATACGGGGTTTTTAGGTTTTTATAGTGTGATAGATGCTGTTTAGCATGTAGAATTTTTTTTCTCCCTGAATTAAAGTATAATTGGTACATTTGTTCTTTTTATAGATTAAACTGAAGATTTTTTTTACATGGTGTTGGAGCAGTTGTGGCTGTGATTCACAGTTACTTGAGATAAAGGAACACATAGGGACATAGCTAGTATTTTGGCTTTCTTTTAAAAAATAATTTGATTTGAATAATGTAATTATATTACCCTTATAGGATCTAGCTTATTCATCTTGAAGAAGTAATAGAGAATTCCAAGCAGTTCTTAGTTTTGTTTTTAAGAAAAGCTGATAATGTTTTTCCTCTTACTCTTTTCGCTCCTGTTCTCAGAATTACTTCTTAACATCAGTTCCCCTGAACAGTTCAGATTTCATCCAGTCCAGCTTTACTCCCTTTGACACAGAGAATAAATTTATACAGAGTGACAGCATAGTCGCTCTGAACTCTGTTGTCTGTTTTAGGAAGTGAAAGAGTGAGCCACAGAAACATTGCTAAGCTTGATTGAATAAATGCTGTGAAAATTCTGCTGCTGCTCAACTGGAAAGAATAAAGATAATATTGTCAGACCATTACAAACTGTGATTTTAATTAAGAAGCTCAAAAAACTAGCGTCCAGTTTAGCTTTAAGTACCATGACATTTGTACTGAAAGTCATCTTCAACGCTACAGTGGTTTTACACAAAATATGGTGAAATTGAATAATGTGCCCTCTGACCTGGGAGATAAGGCTACAAGTTAAAGATCAAAGGCAACATAAAATGTGTTTTGTCTTACTTCACTTTTAACTTGTATTTATTCTTAAAATACATCTGATCTAAAAATGTATTTAAAATATACAAAATTATTGAACTTACATTTAGGTCATTTCACATATTACCTTTCTTTCATAACTTGCAAGCTCAGTCTTCCATATGAATAAGAATATTTAAATCACAACACCTTTTCTATGAGCTGGAAGTGCATCTGTGCTGCTTAAACAAATATCTTCCTTTCTGATGTCAAATAATGAATAATTGATTATTTAAATATTTTGAAAATATTGGAGTACTGTGACTTTGATATAGAGTATGGTTATTAAAAATGCTATTGAGTGGGGGACAAGATATTAGAAATCCTCTTTTGCATGTAGCAGTAACCATAACATGTATGGCTTTATAGAAGGTGCTCTGATATGAAATGATGAACACAAAAAAACGAAAACTAAACAGAAGTGAATTCTTTCCTAAAACCTTAGGCAATAGCAGGCTAATACAGTTTTAGGTCGAATTCTACCAACTTTACTCCCTGAGCAGTTGCACTGAAATAAATTATACGTTCTAGGGATCAAAGTATTAGTAGACAATATAGAGTCTCTTAGTCAGTTATCACAAATGGCCAAGTGTTTAAAAATAAAATGGATAAAATTCCAAACCATTCATTTATCTGAGACCCATTTCTATTCCAATTTTAAGTTTGCTAAAGACCGATTAGATCATGCCCTGACTAGTGATTTGAAAGTAAGCAGATGTGCTGTTTAGTTTATATCTGGCACCTTCGAAATCCTGCCAGTCAGTAAAGTAGCTTTTGTATGTGCTGGGGATTGACTATGCCTTACTGATGTAGCATTTTACTCTGATTTTATTTATTTTATTCTGTTCTTTTTGTCTAGTTTATGCAGTATTAATATTTTGCATATACACCATATTTTAGCGTGCTATGCAGTTAAATGAAAATTGTAGTGCTGATATAATTCTGAGGATATAAACTAAAATTTTGAAATAGTGGAAGGTTTTGTTTCATATTGAAACACCGTATCAAGACAAAGAAATCAAAAATTTCATGTTCTTCCATCTTTCCTTTGTTTCCACTGTGAAAGTGTTGATTATTGTGTATGGTGTAGTCACTCTGGCCCTCACTGCATATGGATAGTAGCACTCAGGAAGCTAGAGTATGATTACTACAGAGCTAATTGACTTGAGACAACACGTGTGAGTGTGGTTCTGTTTTAAATTATTTTTCTTGCTGCTGAAACAAAGAAATAACTGGAAGAAAATGGCCTTGGTCAGGTCTTGGTTTCCTCCTTCATTAATTTCCTGACAGGTGATACAACCCGAATGGTAGAACTCTCCGAGTATTCCCTCGTTAACTTGAGTTGTCTGATCCTGGGCATGTCTGAGAGAGTGAGCATTTAGAGTTATTTGTCTTCTGCAGTACCTAAACCTTAAATGTGTATCATTGTGCTGAAATATAAAAAACAAGAATGAGATTAAAGCTAGTATTGGCTGGTTTAGAGACCAAATCTTGTGTGAGGTTCAGAAGATCAAATTTGAAGTGCAAGGTCTGTGTAGTCAAGGGGGAGACATCACGGTCTACAAGGTAGTAATTCAGTGCATCAGTATTAATGAATAAAGTAGATGGGGCGACTGCCTCTATGAATGACTGGTAATTAGTCTAGTTTCACTTGCTGACTGTGTTTATATTGGTAAACTCAATGTTTGTGAGACCGTTTAGTGAAGCTGCAGTCAAGTGATATGAAATGGTCTAGGTTCATTAAACTCTACTGCTCTTCAAACGAGGGAAGCTGCATCCAAATAACCCACAGTGTTTCCAGCAGACAGTCTCCTGAACTGTGCCCGGGAGCTGCTTACATGAGTGCTACTTGGTGTAGGCCAAAATATGTCAGGGACGTTTCAACAACTGAACAGTATTGGCATTTCCTGAGATCTTCCCTTCCACCCTTTAGTTTTCTAATACACATGTAGTTAATGAAAAATTAATTCCTGCAAAAATGTTAAATAAATGTAATTTTTAGACTTGGTTTGTTCTTAATAAACTAGGGTAGGAATGTTATTTTTATGTCCTTTCCACATTTTTTTAGGAATTTGCCTGTAAATATACTATGTTGTTTAAATATACAGTGAGGAGGGAAGGATACAGTATAAATTAAAAATAAAGAATTCTAAGTAGGAAAATAAAGGATATACTGTGGAAACATTTTCTTATTTTGAAGATTTAGAATTGGTAACCCTTTGCGTAATTTTCATGTGATCTTGCCTTAGGTCTCCATGCTATTACATCTCCTTTGTTTCTCTGACACTTTCACCTCCCAATTACCACCTTCTGCTTCACTGAGTAACTCTGACTAGTGACTCAATTTCCAGAATATCTTTGAGATATGAGCAATTCCCTCTTTGTCTTCCTCCACTCACCTACCTGACCCTGAGCTATTTCTCTGGTCTACTTCCACCAAGAAATCATTGTACCTCAACAAACCATATGGCCACAATCAGTTCCACTCCCCATCCCAGCTTATCTTTATTACTGGTGGAGGGCAGGGCAATAATTCCTGTTCTTGCAGTATCAGACGTTAGGAAGAAGCAGCAAGATTCTGTGGGTCTTACTCCAGCTCCAGGGTCATACCCTCCCTATCCTGCAGTGTCTCCTGGTGTTTCGTGATTGTCTTCTATGGAAGAATATTTTAAGACTTTTTCACTGGGAGCAGAAGAATCACATACTCTGGGAAGGGTGTCAGAAGGCAAACCAAAGTGCTTTTATTTTACTGTGCACTAAGCCTGGAGAACAGCTTGCCATCAAAAATCATATTGAGGCAAGTGGTAAGCTCTTAATAAAACTTTTGAGGCTACAGCAGGCCAATTCCCTTTCTCTTTGGAAAGAGCCCTAGGAAACAAAAAAGCACATTTCTACCTTTCTAGTGAGGAGGAGGGACCGCACTGTCTTGCTAACTTAAGAAAAGAAGAAATTTCTTAAGAAAGAAATTGGGAGAAGACTAAGAAATACCTATATAAAATTAAGTACAAAGATCTTGCAACAAGCTATTTGAGCCTCAAATTTATGATTCTTCCATGTTCATAGAATAAATACACCTGAACAATTATCAGGAAAATAAAATATAATTTTGCCTTTTTTTTTTTTTTGTTATGAAATCTACATTCTAGCATTAGTTAAGCACGAGGGTTTTTTTTCCAACAGTTTACATATGATTAGGAAAAAGAAAAAGTATGTGAACATTCACAGCCTACATTCCTTGCAGTGATTCTGTAAGTGGTGGCGTTCTTTACCAGTGCTTCCATTATGACTTTCCATTTGCTGTAGTGTGTTTAATTTCATACCTTATAAAACATGAGAAATTTGTATTGTATATCCTGTTTTGCTAGCCTTATGTTGGCCATTTCTTTTGATTACTATCAGCTTTTATTATCCTCTGATGCTTGGACATGTATTGCATTTGTTACTGTATGGAAATGGAGCCTTACAGAAGCCAAACAGACTGGGCCAGACTCATCTTTCTGTAACTTGAATTTACACACAGGAATGAATTTGGCCCTATTCATTTTAATTGCTGTCTTGCTCTACTGTAGATTAGAAATAGATTAGATGTCTAAATAAATGGGTATCTTTTCTGAGGCGTTAATTTAACCCACTCTCTTCAGAGAAACTAATTTAAAAATTGACCAAATAGTCCCTACAAAGCTATTAACAAAAATACAGAATAAAAAGGAACACAATAAAATTACTGTGTATGAAAGAAAGGAGAACAATTTTTAAAAAAAAAAATCAGTGGCATGTGTCACTGGATATAGTTTCCTGTGAATGTGTACTTTCAATCACTCCCTCCCAAAACAAGAGTTTGATAAAATTCATGAAACTGAGATACATTTTACTTAATTGCTGTGTGGAATTCATTACAATAAGATATTACCTAGGCAAGATGTTAATAGAAGTAAAAAATAGTGTTAAATGGTTACAAAAATAGTTAGAAAAGTTCCCTACAGATACGTAATATTAAAGTAGAAGTGAATTCATTGGACTTCAAGATATTACAACTGCTAATTGATACCAAGGAATTAATAACTATTCATTAAAAGATTACTTACATTCTGGGAAGTATAGGGTAATAGTTTGCATTGGTTTCACTAATCTAAATCAAAGTCGTCACTGCTCTGTAGTTGATTCGTTTCTGTTTTTTGGCAAGTAGGTTGATATTCTCTTATTTAGAAGTGTCAAATTCACAAATTTTCTCCTCGTTGTTCTTCCACTATGTCAATTTTATGGATGAGGCCGTCTGGCATCTCTGGAGATGGCTTAGTCTGACTCTGCCCTACTCAAAGCAGGGTCACTTAGAGCTGGTTACGCAGGGCCATGTGAGTACTAAGACAGTACTTTTACTAGTGGCTTTACAAAGAAGACTGAACGCTGTTTGCGTAATAGATTGCTTCTGTTGTGGAACACATGACAATAAATGTGCGTAGGTCTTATTTTCATGAGGCGTGCACTAGCACTGTTGCCAAAGTTTAAGGAACTCCTACTCTTACCTCTCTCCAGCCTCTTACTTGTTTCTGCCCTGTGCTCCTCTGTGAAGGTGCTGGGACAACGGGTTGTGGGGGCCGTAATTTGAGCCATCTAGAATTTTTAAATGGGCCCTGTATTTTACTGCGTTCCTGCAACCTGAGAGCATGGTGTACTTGGCTTAATACTACAGAAGGGACAAATAAGCAGCTGGGGCGATGAGGTACAAGCACAGCGCTGCTAAAGCCACTGTATTGTTTTGAATCTGCAGCCAAAGACGTGGCCAGGTACTGAATAGCTGATGTGGGGCGGATGCTGCATTAATCTGCGTGGCCATCTTACATCAAAGGAGTAAGAGAATGCAGTGCTGTAGTGAGTGGTAGTGCAGGAGGGCAAACGTAAGCCACAGGCAGAGTTAGCATGTTAGGCTATGTTCGCAGTACAGCGGCAGATTTAATAACATGTTTAAGCCACATAACAAAGGAAAACTTGAAATCAGGATTTAAAAACAGTTAATACAGTTCTGCAGACGTTTATATACAAGTTCTCCTAAATATAAGGTACAGTATGTGAAAATACTTTGAAGAGCTTTTTCGATAATCTGACACACAGGTGAAGGTCTTTGGAATGAGGTGCTATCTGGAAATGGGAACTGATCATTAGATATGAAGTACACAACTGAGATATTCTGGGAATGATTTTGCTTTTATGCTATTATGCTAAAAAGTGTCTTGAGAGTTGATTTGTACATGCTAGTTATTATCCTTAAGTAGGTGCTTCATTCCTGTTTTTAACAGGATCAAAAATTACAGATGCACTTAACAGCGAAAGAGGAGCATCATAAGAAACTGAATGAAGTTGAGAGGTGTTACGCTACTATTGCGTGTCAGTTCGGAGTCATAAAAGGTGTTCATGAAAAGCTGGAGCACAGTGGTATGTATATCTTTGATGTCCACCGGCATTTGTTTTTGCTGTGTTTTAGCAACACTGAGTTGGTGACACCTGAAAATTCAGAAAAATAGCAGTTACCCTGTGTCAAGCATCAAATATAACAATTGATAATTAATGTACCTTAGTAGCTTCCTCGGTGTTTCCGTGACAGTGCCAGCTTAAGCAGCACGGCCCTGTACATCTTTTGCTCTTTGCTGATCCACTGCTACATTTGTGTGTGTGACCACATAGTAAATTATATTGAGGAATTGATTTATGTTCAAAACAGTCTGGCAGCAGACCCACCCCTTTAAAAAAAAAATAAATAAATTTACACTTAACTGGAATCAGCTTCCTGTTGCTATTCAGCATAACGAGCATAAACAGTTTTATGTTCTGTGGTTCATTATGTTCTGTGTTACTCTGAAAATAATTAAACTCATCAGAAAGTTGTAAGCAATGCCTTAGTTAAAAAACAAAACTAAGATTAAAAGTTAACGGAGAAGTGATCCCAATAAAGTGACATCAAATGACACTAAAAATTAAATTAAAATTTAAAAAAAAATAAACCAACATACCGAAAAGTCTAAACTCATTGAGGTGTAGAAGAACTGGTACCACCTGGTGTAATCCTCCAGTCACGCTATATAGAAAAAGTAGTTGAGTCTTATTTACAGTCTGCTTTCCATGAAGATGTTTAATTATTTTATTAATTATACACACATACGTTGTAGTTATAAATCAAATATTCAGATATGAAAATATATGTTAATATGTTTTAATTTTTGTTTAAAGTACTAGAAGCGATACAGCTCAATAAGAAACTAACGTCAGTGAATAAAAGGCAAGAGACTGAAATAAGTAATCTGAAGGAAGTAAGTATAGTATGTATTTCTGAATGTGTAAGTGGGATTCTTTGGGACTTCTACAAGCTGCTGTACTATCAGTAGAAGTAGTGAACAGGCAGCAGAACTGTTCTTCATTCTACAGCTAATGGATAAATTAGTCTTGTGCTGCCTAGTTATGCACAAATACTTCAGATGAATGCCAGTTAAAATTTGAGCAGCTCTGAATAGTTTCTGTAACTTGGGAATTTCTGTTTACCTCTAGAGCATCCTACTTGTTTCTTGTTAATTATTATCAACTTCTCTTCTTCCTGTGCTGTGCACACAGAGCTTCTTATTGGTAAGGTTCTTTGGAGTATGATGCCTCTGGAAGCCTGATAAAATTTGGAATTGGAGACTGTTTAAGGCTTTTTTTATTTGTTTCAGTCTTATCTTCTCGAGTGCTTCACTTATTTTTTTATATTTATTACATGAAGATATCTTAGCCCCAGTAAAGATTAATCATGAATTCAAGCTAGAATTGTTTAGTTACATACTAGAATATAACATGGCAAACCTCAATGTCAGAAAAATCCAAGTTTGAAAGTGACTAATCAAGATTGTAGAACTCCTGCCATCAGGAGGAGAAACACAGTAAGAGTAAAGAAGAACACTGGAAAAAATTCTCAAATTCATTTCTAAATCACAATTAAGTTTTATGGCATTTAGAAATGTTTATTAGCTACATAATTCAGATGATAGATAATTTTTATATATATTCACATATTATGTATACACATAACCTGTATGTATGTATCTGAAATCTTTGGTGGATGGAAGAGCAACAGAAAAATACTGGAAGTTGTCAGTGTTGATAACTTTCCTCTATAGAAGCTGTATTTGTTAGAATGCTGATGTCGTCATAGCCATGAAGGTCTGAGGACAACTTTGTCTTGTGTGCATTTACTACACTTCAGCTGTATTCCTTTAAAAAGGAACAATTAATTCCTTTAAATTCCTTAATTCCGTTAAAAAAGGAATTGTAAATTTGTATGTGAAAAAAAGAGGGACATTAATCTAAAATATATCTTTATTGTAATATATTGTAGATATAAACACTTAGGAGTTTTAGAAATTTTTAAGCATCACAGTAAATTAGATTTGTTGCTTTTGGTTAAGAAGCTAAGAATAATTAATGGCAGAATTCTCTGAGGGTAAGTAATTTGAGAGGTACGAAGAGAAAAATGTTTAAGGAAATTTTACATAGTGAAATTTGTGAGTAACAAGGGTGTGTGAGATAAACCGAGAGTGATTTATGTACTCCAGTAGTCAAACGTATTGCTTGATCCATTTTTTTTTCAGCTGTGCTCTTGATTCTTAAGGTCATGGGTGATGAATTTTAAATAAAATACTGTTAGATAAGCAGAAGGCCAACTGAAATTTAATCTGGCTTCCTCAGTTCACCAGGAAATGCCTTTATCCTGGTTATTTCTGGTTATTGGTTGTTTAGTATTTGCCCAGCCTATTCTGGATGTCAGTGGAAAACTGAACTGGAATTTCATCTCCTAGCCTTTTAATATTCCTGTAGTGCTGCAACACTTCTCTGTGGCAATGCCTTATTCTGCAAAAAAGAATGTTATATAGTAAATGGCATCTGACCTTGTTTCTGTCTTAATTGCACCCTTGGAATCATTACAAGCCCCCTGCCCTGGACCAAAAATCAGACTGGGACCTAACATGTGGGGGTTTGTTTATTTGTAAATATAGTTTTATAGATCAAAGTTGTATATAATAAAGACGTGTTTTTCCTCAAAATGCAGAACTTCTGTGAAAACAGAATTACACATGAATAATAGAATAAAAAAAAATAAATTCAGTTTTTCAATATTCCCTATTTCAACAGTTTGCTTATAAAACACTTCTGGAAAGTTACGTAGCGAGCAAGAGCATTTCTGAACTATATCTGTAATGGCACTTGTTAGTTCAGCACAACTTCTGTTTGTGAAGGGCTGTGGGCTCATCTTTTGGGTCACTCCATCAGCAAAGAGAAAAGAGGTGCTTGGACCCAGTAAGAAGTGCCCTGAGCTAGTTTCATTTCATTGTGGTTACCTTGCACTTAGCCTAACCATCATAAAGCAGCCGGGTATTTTCCCTTATTGAGGAATGCATCTCTTGTAGAGCCGAATGGACTTACAAGAGACACAAAGCAATGAGAAAACTTTGATATTTAGAAGAGTTTGGAAGAGGGATTACCAGGCTGTTTTCACTTGCTACATAGCTGAAAGAAGTCGTGATATCTGCAGCACAAGTTGGGACAACTTAAGAAGCTGGTTTTATCGGCCTCGGGGACTTGACTGACCTCTACCAGCTCTGACAACTTGTGAGTTCAGGCTTCTTTCCTCTGTAGCCTCAGTGCTGGAGTGGGAATGACTATCCATAGTACTAAAAACTTAATTTGGCTGTCAGCTCTTATCACAGTTGTTACTTTGACTCAGCCCAGGATGATCTCACACATTTGTTCTTAACGGGAATATGAAGTTAGTGAATACTATTCAACATTTGTGGATAAAACTGAACTAATCTCCCGTTTTACTGAAGTTGCAAGTATGTGATGGGGGTGTTAAATATGTACAACAGTAAAGCCTGGGTTAAACAGAGGTCCGTTCTGCACAGGTTTAATCTTCTGGGATTTGTGGAAAGAAATAATATTTAGAGAGGTTGTAGTTTGCTCTTGACATTGCCTGCTTACAAAGCCAGTTCCTAAATCTTGGCCTAGCAGACTGTGGCATAATTTCCTTTTCAGTAACGTTTATTTTAGAATTTGAACATTTAAATTTTCAGCATGGTAGGATTCTTTTCAAGCACTATGAAAATGCTTGCATTGAAATCTGGCCAAGAAAAGCAGCAGAATGAAACAAACCTTTAAAAAACAGCTCTGCTGCTCAAGGCCTGAAAGATTATTAGAGTTGCGCTGATCTAGGAAGAGAGCAAAAATATATTGTTGTAATTTTGGGTATATTTAACATTTGCATAAGGTATCAGCACTGTCTTGGGAAGTGGTTATATCTGCCTGCACTGTTTTCCAGTCCCATACCACTTCTTCATGGTGGCCACACATATAGAATGAAAATTTTGTATTGATCAAAACTCCATTTTACCAAAAAACGGGAGTAAGTTTTAGCTTAGATCAACCAGTGAAAGGCAAATATATTTAAGGAGCAGGATTGTTTCTTTAGTGACGTTCTTGACTTATGCTGCCTTGAAGTGTTTCTGAAACCATGTCCCTAAGCGTTGGCTGCTAGCAACACATCAAAGGGGTGGGTTTAAAGCCTTATCATTCTTTCTCAGCATTCCCCCAAAACTGATAAAATTGTTTTCCAGATTCAATTCAATTTATGGGGTTCTGAATACTACTAGTGATCTTAGTAATGACAGAAAGCTACTAGGAAAAGAAGACGAAGTCTGGGGGTGAATTTTTTTTGAATTTCAGAGTACAAGAAAATACATATATGTATGTATAAAATTATTTTATATTATTTTCACAGCTACATATTTTGTGCTTTCACTCACCATGGAAAAATTTCCCATTATTTATGGTGAACTGGTGTATGTTCATCTTTTTGGGTTTGTGTTGTTTTTTCGTTGTTTGTTGGTTTTGGTTTTTTGTGCCTACAGCTTTGTTAGATTATCAGATCTGGCTTTGCTTCCAGGTGGATTATGCACATCCACCTGCTGTGTACAAAGAAGACAACCCAGTCACCTTTTCTACCTCAAGGGGATGATTTACTTAGTATGACTTGTTCTTTCCCCCTGACAAAACAAGTAGTAAGGTTTTTCTGCACACTCTGAGTTTTGGAAAATATCTGGTATCAAATCCACAGCAGGCTTTTTTTGCACCTGCTTGTATAACACACAACCTGTTAGCTGTGTTCTGTTTACCACGAATCTAGTTCCCTGTAAAGACTGGCATAGTGCACCTTTTCACTTTTTACAAAGCTAAAACTGCTTTCGCCTTCTGCCACTTGAATGTTGGAACTCTCCTTGCATATTCCATTACAGAGCTTTCTAGTAAAAAACAATACAACTAATATATTATTTTATTTCAAAAGATGGAAAAAGCCTTAGTAGATTACAGAATATCGTAATTCTAAAGCATTACTGTCTTTGGGTTCTATATTGATTCTGTAATTACACTTAAGATTTACTAGATCATTTTAGATTTATTTATGGCTAAAATACATGAGAAATAAAGCCTCTAGCAAAAAAATGATTTATTTAAAAGTAGTACCTGTACTTGTATTTTCTGTAAAACTTTGTGAATTTCAGCTACAACATAATATTCCTTTTTCTTTTGTACTGTTATATGATTTTGTCCAGAACAGTTAAACCATTGGTCTGTGATAAGATGGAATTCCAGTTTTGTGAAGAAAAGTTAAACAGACCAAACTTAGTTGTTAGATAAAACTATTACCATTCTGAATGCTTGGTTCACCACTATGGCATCATGAAGAATTCTTGATACTATCTGTGAACAGCATTCATAACCTCTGCTATTTGTCTGAGTAAACGTCAGAGCGCTCAAGGAGAGAGCGATATTAAACAGACTACCTTGTACCAGAATGGGAGGGGTGGGGGAGAACAGGGCACAATATTTATGACTCCAGGAACTATAAGTTGTAATTTAATGAGATCAAAGCATTTGCTGTTTATTTGCTGCACTAGGAGCTTGGAATAAACTGGTTAGAAAACAGATACCAAAAAAAAAGCAGGATATTTAAAAGATTATAAAGACTATAAAATCAAAGGCGTATTTTAGATGGAAAATCATGTTGTAGAAGCCTCTAATATAAAATTAATTTAGCATTCTCCTGAGATTAAGTAATTAATGTTTCAGGAAAAGCAAAGATCCTCCAAATTTATAGCCAGTTCCTGTTTTTACCAGATAGTTACTCTTCTTTTTTTTTTTTCCCCTCTTGATTCCCAGGAACATACACAGTAGTTATAAAAGGTACTTTATTCCTATTGTATATCTCAGTGTAGGAGGTTTCACCAATACCAACTGAATGTCCGCTTCTAATATGCTTCTTGGAAGAGAAAATAACAAAATGCTTAAGTATCATAAATACTTCAAACAGGGTAAAATTAGCACGGTAACATTTTACTTCTGAAAATAAACTTTTAGCCACGTGTGACAAATTTAAAGTTTAGCAAGTCAAATCTTACGAATTTCAGTTCCTCTAATTTATTCTGTTGTTTCCATACATTATTTAAAAGTAGAGCATGACTCAGGACAGTTTAAAAGATTTGTCTTTGTTTTGAATTGCAATGCCTATGCTGGATGAACTATTTATATGTGTTTCCTGTGTTAAGGAACTGAAGAAAGTAACTACAGACTTGATAAGGTCCAAGGTCACATCTCAGTACAGGGTGGGAGAAGAAAACATCAATCTTGCAGCAAAGGAAAAACAGTTTCAAGAACTGCAACGAAAAATCAGAATGATATTTCCGATTTTAAACAAATTAAAATTTTGGTGAATATTTTCTGTTCTTTATTCAGCAAGCATCATGGCAATGATCCCTCTGACGTATACAAACTAGTGATTCCTTTTTGCTAACTGCATATACAATATAATAAACTATTTCCAGAATGACCTTTTCTAGGGAAGTAATATGCTATGAATATAAATATAATTTTATAGTAAAAAAAAAAGGGGGGG
>VXAK01012173.1:0-35445 GCA_013399435.1 Arenaria interpres
GTGGGGGACATCCCCCTGGTGGTGGCAGTGGTGGTGGAGGAGGAAGGAGGGATCCTGGAGCTGGAGAAGGTAAAGGGCCACCAGGAGCCCCTGGTGGCAAGGGAGGTCCTCCAGGACCGGCAGCACAGATCACCCTCTAGGAGAGAAAGAGGTGGGGAGACCGGTCATACGGAGCAGGAAGACACCACCCAAAACATATCCCCATGCCAACTATTAATTTTTTCCAAAATTTAACTAGCATAGGAAGCACCCAAAGGCTCCAGCACTCTTCACTGAGGTCTCATGCAGCTGTAGAGGCAAAATCACCCCATCACCAAGGATGGACATCATGGGGGTCCTCCCACCAAGCACCTTTTTCAGGCCCCTGTGCAGCTCAGCCTCCAAAAATCACCCCATGGTGTTTGCAGGGGGTTGGGATTGGGCCACAATGGTGAGAAGGTTCGGGGTCTCACCCTGCTCATCTCATGGAGCTGCGCTGTGAGATCCGCCACCTGCTGCTTGACCTGCTTATGCTCGCTGGACTCCTTCTCCAGCTTCTCCTTCATCTTGTTCAGCGTCTGCATCATTTCCTCCTTCTCCTGCGCCTTGGCATCGCACTCCCGCTCCTTCTTCTCTAGCTTCTGCTGAAGTTCGGTGTGCTCTGAAACAGCCCCATGAGACCGTTTTGGGTGACAAACACTCCTCTTTTGGCAGACGGCAGCATGTGGTGGACTAAGCCCCACGCTGCCCTGCAGAGAAGCTGCACAGTTAAGAAAAGGGAGTGTGTGCTGTGCCTTAATGCCCCAGCCAGGGGGTATTTCCCCATGAAAAAATTAATATCTGATTTGCCTATTTCCCTTGTGAGCCCCATGGAATGAAATTATTCCAGCCACTCAATAAAGCCTGCAGAGTCCCTCCAGCTAAATAAATGTATGTGTTATCTGTTTAGGTTACTGTGCACACTAATATTCAAGTTAACGCCGTATATCTGTCCATCACTCACCTTTACGCATTTTTTCTGCTTGCTCTTTCCACTGTTTCACTTCATTTTCATTAACTAACCTAAAAAGAAAAGACGAGTAGTGGGGTGAGACAATCTACTGCAGTAAACGAGCAGCTATCATCAGCAAGAAACGCAACCGAACAAGCCTGGGATTTAGGGCTCCCAAACTGCTATTTCCAAAACCTCCACTCTGCCAGCCCCCAGCAGGGTTCTGCAGGCTGGGATGCAGGGCTGTCTCAGCAGCTCCAGGGATGCTGACATGTCCAACTGAGGAGCAGAAACACCACCGGGTGACAGTAAGGGATGAATAAGGAACAGCAGCAGCAGCCGCCGGGGAAAATAGCTCACTGAGGGCATAGAGGCTGAGCTTAATTCACCTGCGCGTTGTGCTTAAGGGGTCAAAGCGATGCCAACCCGGCAGGGGTAATCCCCAGCCCTGGCCCTCCCACCCGCCGGAGCAGGAGACAGCACAGCCACAGTGGCACGTGTTGGTGCTGCTCAGCAGCCAGACTGAGGAAAAGCAGGTGGGCACTTACATTCGGACGACATTTTTAATATTGAAGTTTTCCAGGGGAGTGGCATCAGGGTCCTGCCCTTTGTCACTCTGGATGACAATCTGCTGCACGATCCTGTCGAGCAGCAGCCAGTACTGGACAGTGTTGCTGCTTCTTTTATCTGGAGGGGAAGGAGGGAGAGACTGAATGGAGCAGCACTGCCGCCCCCGGGGAGGAGATGTGGGCTGCCAAGCCCCCAGCAGCCACAGGTTTCCTCGCCTCCCCTGGGACTTACAAGGCATTTGGAGACAGTGGTGCAGGATAGACATAAAGTGCGGGTACGCCTCGGTATGTGTCAGCCTCTTCCTCGTCAGCTCAAACATCTGAGTCGCACTTTTGGTGTCTATGTGGACCTGTGGATGGGAGCAAAGCGAGCTCAGGCCATCGGACTGGTGACGGCACCGCCTGTTTCCCAAGTCTCAGCTCCAAACCCTGCGAACCATTCCCACCCCACACCCGACCACCAGAGAAGCCCCACTTCCCCTGCAAGGGGCAAAGAGCTCTGGTCAGCAGCCAGGGGAGAAGATGGATGAAGCAGTCTGTAGGATGAAGGTTGCAACAGAGCAGGGCAATAGGGGACAGATTTCCAACATCCAAATTTTATCCACAAGACTGCACTTCATCCCAGGTGACACAGGCGCTTTTAAAAGGAACTGTGACACCAAGTGCCACCATCTCATCAGCCACATTCGTACTCACCAGCTCAAATCTTTTGGCAAATTCCAGTTCGTCTTCATTTCTAAGCATTTCAAAAAAATCTAAGTGCCTGATGAAAGAAAGTAGGGGAGAGGGAGGACTGTTAAAAGCAAATACAAATGTGACAAATTAATAAACTGCAGGCAGCCAGTCTGGCAGCAGTTCAGAGACAAGCAGGACTTGAAACATCAACTGGATTTTCAGTCTCAAGCTCCCAGTCATTACAGCCTAAGAAGTCTTTTGGGATGAGAAAAGGAGGAGGAGGGCTGGCAGCATCCTCCAGGCCCCAGGGAGCACATCCTTCCCAGTTCAACCCTACATGAGAGTGCAGAAAAACCACACAGGAGTCTTCCCTCCCATTCTGGTGACAGCACGGAATTTCCTCAAAAGTAGACCCACGTGCTTTCTCCAAAGCCGCCCAGAAACCAGAATGCAGGCGGGCAAGGCAAGGGCAAAACCAACCAGTGGTCTGGGGTGACTACTCACCGGTCAAGGGTTGAATTCTCATGCTCTCTTAGTTTATCAATGACTGGCTGGATCCCGAGCATGAGAAATTCGTATCTCAGATGGAGTCTGAAATCCAAGCTTTCCTGCAAGGGGACAGTTTGGGGTCAACATAGCAAGGTGCATGTCTTCAGAAATAAAAACACCCCAAACCCACCAAAACACCTCCCTCTCCAAGAGCCCTGGCACTCACCACGCCTGCCCCCTGGCTCAGGACTGCATTGATGAATGACATGATGGCTGTCTTGAGGCTCACTTCATCTCGATACCGTCCTGTGCTCTTGTCCAAGTCATTGATCAGCGTCTGCCAAACATGTAACATCAGTTAAATGGCCAGTGATGGCCCCAGTACTCCACAAATGGTCAGGGGACGCATGGAGGAACACATCTTCGTGATGTTCCTGCAGCCGCTGTAGCAACCCGCTGGTAATGGATCATCAGCTGCTGCCTGCTGGAATGCAGCCCACCCCAGCACCCGTTTAGCCTAACATCAGACCATCCAGATGTGCTACAGCCTCGCAGAGCTGCAAATCCAGTAACCCTGCTCAAGCAAGCATTTTTTTGGGGGCGCGGTTCGGTCTTAAATAACTGGTTCCTCACTCTTTGCTCAGCTGCAGATCTCTTCAGACATGGTTCTGGAGTGATTCCCAGAGTATCTAAGTAGCAAACAGCTATAATAAATCATTTGCAAGCAGTATTTAGATATCCAGGAGGAGGAAGGGACACGAATGCCAAATTTTGGGAGCCAATGGGTGAGTTGAGACCCACCTACCTGAAAACGAGTCCGTTCGCTGGCGTATTTCTGGTAGTGCAGCATCGCCTCCAGTACCTTTTTGTGGCCCCCGGGAACCAGGCACACAGCGCCCATGATTTCCAGCACTGCCACCTTCGTCTTAATATTCTCTGTGCTCAGACTCTGAGCGATTACGTTAATACTCTCCGAATGGGCCAGGACGTGAGCCCGGCCCAGGGAGTTGTTCATTAGTGCTTTTATACAACCAATGAGCGAGGTATGTATTCGAGACTCTGCTGTCTCATAGTCCATGCTTTTGAGAAAGTTCAGAATACATGACAAGCCATCCAGGTCGATGAACCGGGTTACAAACCTGTCAGAAAGAGGTCAAAACCACATGTTAAAGGACCTTTTTACAATCAAACAGGGCTGACTTGTCTGTTGTCGTAAACCCAGAACCTCCTTATCTATTTTTTCCTGGACTGTGGATAGCAGAAAGCCTGCAAGCTTAGAGCACAGGGATGAGGTGGTGAAAATCTTAACAATTTAACTGATGCCTCACAGCGTAGGCAGCCACGGATCATCTGCACGAGGCTGTCCAGACCTAGGATATTTGGAAGAGGACCAGCTAACCCAGCCATCAGCACAAGCCCCATGGTGGAGGTCAGGAGTTTGCAGTCACGCTGCTGCAAAACCTTCCCAGTCCTCAACCTGAGTCTTAAATCTCACTCCTCTGGGACCAGTTTTGCACAGGACTGGAAAAAGCTCCCAAGCCCTGGAGTCACCTCCTCATCAGCCACAGACACCCCATGGTCAGTTCAGTCCATGCCCATGATGCCTGTCAGACTTTCTGCCTCCTGCAACCTCTCCTGCCTCCCCATCCACACCCTTTTCCTTCCTTAGGCATATCTCGTCAATTTTAAGGGATTTCTGATTTTTATGATGACTTATAACGCTGCTAAATAGAAAGCAGACAGCAAACGCACGGCAGTGCCCCAGGTGGATTCGCTAGGGCAGGCAGAGATAACACCGCATGCTGCTCGGGCATTTTAGGACCTCCCTGCCCGATGCCATCCAGGCTGTGTGTATTCTGGTTTGGCGAAAGGCATGGGCTCGGAAGGCAAATGAGACAAGAACATCCCAGCACTGGGATGATTTGAATTCGAAACAAGCAATGCTGATGCGCAGCAGCAAAGCGGGTAATTGCAGGCTTGGGGAAAACTGATTTCTCTGCTTAAATGCCGGCTCATCTTCCAGCCAAAGGCAATAGGAAATTTGATGTTCACTTCCCCGGGAGCTAAAGCAGGTCCAACAGGTAAAATTTTCTATAGAGTCTGCTGGATCCTTCTGACTTCCAGTGAGACAGACTCACAGACCACTTTGAAAGACTTCACAAAGTTTCATGGCTGGGTACCTGCCTTGCTCCCAGGGGAACTGCAGGGAGCCGGCACCCAAAAGGTCCAGGTTTCACAAAAGTTGGGTGCTCATCCATGACTGGGAATTTCTTACCATCACCATTGCAAAAGAGAAATGGAAGAGGGGAATGTATTTGCAAGCAATAGCAAATTTTTTTCTTCCACAAGCAGGCCAGGTCACGCATTTCTTAATGAAACATTTTCCCATCAGATAATGTCGACCTGAGGCATCTTAAAGGTTTTGCAGATGTGTGCATGGAGACTCCAGAGAAACTGAATTTAGGAAAAACTACAGACATTCAGAAAGTCCCACCCTTTCTTTATCCTCTCCATCAAAACCTCCCAGCAACCTTTTTTTTTTTTTTTTTCGCATTTCATAAAAGCCTGAAGATTCATGGGATTATTTTCCTTTAAAAAGTGCAAGAAAAGTTGAAACAAAAATTTGACATTTTTTTTTTTTTCAAATTCAATCTAGAAGGATTCTGCTCCAATGAGAACAAAAGCAAATTTAAAAAAAATAAAAGTTGCCTGATTTGCCTGAACAGATGTGGCTCCTTGGTCGTTGTGGCTCTCAGCCACTAAAAGAACCAAGGAAAAGGAACAAAATGACAAGAGAAGAACTGAAAAAAGCAAGTGTTGTTTCAGGGTCCTTGCCTCCCTCATCCTCTGCAGCCCCCATTTATATTTCTCTTTAACCCCCTGCATTTTTGGATTTGAGAGTGCTCAAAATCCCAAGCCACAGCCGCAGTGATAAAGCCAGGAAACAGAAAGGAATTGCCTCATTGGTTTTGTCCGCAGTGCAGTCTTCAAACTTTCGATTGTTTTATTTCTCTCCTCCTCGTCTTCTTTTTCCAAGGCGATCAGTGATTTTCTCTGAGAAAGGAGAAACGCAGGTGTGAGAGGGGAGCTCTCCCTGAACAGCTTGCGCCTGAAGAGCGGGAGGGCCTGTCACCTGCTGTGCCAAGCTGTGGGGACAGAGCTGGGACCTCACACCGACTCTGGAAGTCTAAAAGTCCAGATCCGTATGGCAACCAGAGGATTTAGGAAAAGGGGCAGTTTGGAAAAAAACCCCTGCGGTCTGCAGGGAGACGGCCTGAACTGGGCGAACAAGTAGCTTTAGGGTGAAGATGCTGCCTGCAAGCACCCAGACCCCTCACCAGCACATGGGCAATTAACCTGCAAGTGTTTCGCCCATCACAAATGAGCGACACCCCAGCCCCCACCAGCTTTGCAGCATTGCTAATGGCCTTGCATCTCCCCAGCCACTTGGGTTTTGTTTCAAAGCAGCAGGAAATGAACCTTGGCCGATGCTAAGTGAGGCCGCAGGAACCCAGCGCCCTCTTCCTCAAACCAGTCCTCCCCTCCCAGTAAGCCGTGGTTGACACCGGGCTTCACCACCCTGAGACAACTGGATCATCACCTTGAGAAGACACACTTAGCACTGTCCTGCATGATCATGAAGTTCCAGAGTCAATGCCCTGAAGGAAGAAGTGGTGTCGCCCCAAATTGCTGACCTACAACTCATCCAGACAAGCCCACGTTGCAGGATGCTCGCAGCTGTCCCCCTGCAGCCCTCAGGCTCAGGACAGCGAGAGGGAAAGGCTGCAGTTCAGGCAAGGAGCATCCCAGCTCACGGACTCTGGATGTAAACCCTGGCATGTCCCCTACAGCCCATGACCCTCCAGGAAATACACTTTGTAAAAGGAAGAGGTAAATAAACAGTATCCCCTCAGGAGGTGTCTGGCTGAACCCTGCTCGGAGACGCTGCAGGTGACATCCAGATGACATGAATCTCGATGGGTTTTCAGAGCTGGAGGGGGCCATGAGGATGCAGGTGGCCAAGCCAATGCTAACCGGGGGTCCACAGAGGGAAGGTGCTAAACTGGGGCAGGGGAGAAGGAGAGGTCCTTTAGCCTCCCCTGGTACCCATGCACCCCAACAGGTACCCGTGTGCCCTGGCAGAGGCGAGGGGCTCAGGGGACGCCCCGCAGCCTGGAGGGGACAGATGCTGCTGCTGCACTCGGGGTCAGACAGGTGGGTCCTGCTAACCCTGTCACCCCAGGCCTCCCAGTGCAACCCACTGACGTGCATTTGGGCTGGGGACAGCAGCTGTGTGCAGGGGATGCCCTTGGCGTCACCCACACTGGATTTTGCTATCAGGCTGGCACTGGGGGCCAAGACCCTGGCTCCTGTGGCTTTACCTGGGTAGCACAGCTGCCTGCAACCCCAGGCAAGCATGGGGTACGGCTTCCTCACCCCAAGGCGTGCAACCAACAGCACAGCTAAAGCAACACCCCAGGTGCCTCCAGCACCACCCAATGGCACCGGGCTTTCGGAGGTGTCAGGGTGAGCCCGGCCAGCATCAGCCAAAGGAAGGGGAAAGGGTCTCAGAAGATATGAAGGGCTGTGCTGGGCCCCACATTTACCCCAGCTCCCCTTCAGCAGCGTGTCAGGGAGATCGAAGCCACCCTCCAGCCATCTGGCAGGCTTTGATCACAAGCTCTGCTCAGGCTCAGGGTTTCACCTAAGTCCACAGCCAGCCCTGGGCATTCTTGCCTTCCCAGAGGGAAGTGGCACACTCCCTTCCTGGTTCCTGCTCCCCCCCTTCATCCCCACTCCCCTACCCAGCCCTACCCTCCCTGTCACCCTGGCCCTGCGACAGCAGGACAAACGTAGTGTGGAAAAAATTATGCTTTTCTTTTTAATTTTCCACGCTGCCCCCATTCCTAGTGCAGTGGCCACAAACCTCACCACCTTCCACCTCCGAAAGCAGGAGTGAGGATGGAGGGGGCAGGAAACAAACTGCATTTCCTACAGAACACAGTGCTATTTCTGTCTCAGCCGGCATGATCTCGGCCAGGAAGTATTTAACAAAATTCCATCTAAGCATGTTCCTCGTGGGACAGACAACCCGCAGTGCCGTGTTTTCGCAGCGGCTGCCCGGCACAGAAGGGTGTCTCAGGAGCAGGGGGGTAGCCAGCATCCATGAAAAAGCAGAGGAACTATCGGCTTCAAAGCAACCGCAGCACCTTGATGCCCCACTGGCATTGCACAACCAAGCAGGCTCTTTGAAAATCACCCTGGTGGCTTTATAGTAAAACCTACTGTTTCCTATCCATCTCCCAGCCTGGGGTACGACGAAATGCCCTTCCTGCTGTAGAAAATGCCCCCATTTTCCAGCTGTATCTGTTGGTCTAATGGATGATATCCTTAAATCCCTACATCGAGGGTTTCTCAATTGCTGGGACAAATTGCAAGCTACTGCCAACTGCGAATTGTTGAGAGGTCTGTAGACCCAAAAGGCTGAAAATAGCCAGGTCACATCTTTGTGGCGACAGCGCTTGCCACCCTCTCGGGTGCGATGCCACAGAATGTCACCGCAGCACTGCCCCCCCAGTGCAGGGTTCACAAAGCCAAAGTGTTGGGGAAATACTTACAGCAGCCATTGAATTCAGCTGATCGATATAGAACTCTGGCCAGCTGGTGGCTCCTTTATTTTCTTCCTGGTCCTGGCAAGGAGGGGGAATGGCGGGGAGAAGGGAGTGAAACAAAGACAGTAGCTTAGTAGAAATAACGTTAACATCCCCTGTCCCTCACGACAACCACCTCTGAAGTGCCCTTGAGCTCTTGCAGTACTTTATATCAATATAAGCACAATTTTCTGTATTCTGAGCTCACCACCAACAGCTCCACCTGCAGGAAAATTACCTGACTTATTGAACTATTTTTTTTATATACAATCTCGTTATACCATCTGCCCGTGACCAAACTGCCCCAATGATACCGCATCAGTCTGGTGGTTACCAGCGTTGGAGAAATCCCACTGAAATTTTACATCTAGATTTCTCCTGTACCGACTCAATAGTGCCTTTGAAACTTTGGTTGTACAGCCTTGATTAATGTGCTTTTGCGGGGGTGAGGGGTGGGGGAAGCGTCTCCTACAAGTAAAGAAGAGTGAATAAATGTAACACAAACTAGGCTCCACTCTCGGAGCTGGACCATGACTTACCAACATCCTAAGAGAGACTCCAGTCACAACAGACAACTCCTCTGGCACCTTCATTAATTGTTAGGAGGGAAAACGCACCTGGCAATGTCCCCTGTTAAAGGATGTCACCCCTAAGCCCATGATCTATGACACTGAGTGATGCAGAGCCTCATTTGGTCACCCTGGTCTACAATGCCCTGCATGTGGTGGGACTCATAAAAGTTTTCAGGTTCTACTGCGTTCTTGTATGACATGACTGAAGGACTTCTGAGCCCAGCTCAGAAAAATTACGCTGCATGTCCCCAGGGACTGCTTGGAGCAAGTAGGCAGGTTTTGAGGGAATACTTCAAGATCAACCCTTTTCTTCACCGTATGACCTAAAAACTTACATCAAAAGAAGAAAAAAGATTCACAGCAGAAATGTCTCACAGGTCTAGGCTGGAGTCAACCAATACTACGCAAATCCCAGGCACCTTCCTTCAATAACCGTCTTCAGTTCACAGTCCGATTCGCTGCATGGCTTTGCCCCCTCCCTAACTTTAAGAGATGTTTGCAAAGGTCATCCTACACCATCATCACCTGCGATGGTGGGAGCTGGCTGACCTACTCCGCTCCCATCCGTGCGTGCAGACAACTGCTGATCCTCCGGCTGATTTCAGCAAGCCCAAGGAGCACAGTCCCAAATAATTTACCATGGTTCAAGAGGCATACGTGGGAAATGTTTATGCATCCAAACTTTCCCAGCTGCAGCTTGCCAAGATGAGAAAACACAGTCAGCAACAGGTAATTTGTTTGGGAACCCAGTTCCCTCACAGGTAGCGCAGCCTGTCCCCACAGACCCGACCCTTCGCTCTGCCTGCCTCTGGGAGGGGGACAAAAGAAGTTTGGGAGCAAGAAGGACCTCGCACACCCTCGGGCATCTCCTGTGACACGCTGAGAGCCAAGAGAAGCTGCTTGTCCACCCTCATGGTCCCCTCCAACCCTCTCCAAGCTGCCGTACTCCAGCCTGGCAGTGACCAGATAGCCCCGAGCAGCTCTCCATGCCGGCTGGCCATGCTCCCAGGCAGGCTGCCCGCTGACAGATGCGCATTCGTGAGCCTCACTTCTTTTTTAATCTTCTATAGATCTGGTCAAGTTTAAAGCAAATAAAACAAGTTTAATGAGCAAGAAGACTGCATTCAGCCCTCCTGCCCTCTGCTTGAATACTTTGGGTTGTTCTCCCCTCCTCCTGCCAAGAACCGAGGTTCTGAATGAAACACTTGATTCACCTGCCCTCCACATTTCACTTTTTTTTAACGAAGTGGGAATCAGCAAAGAGCGAGAATTTTTCTGAGATGCTAGAAAAACAGCAAAAAAATCTGTCCTACTCAAGCTAGTGCCAAACCCAATAAACCTGAAGGAGGTCCCACTGCCTGCCTCTGCATGGGTGGAGGACCATTCATAATCATGCTCTGACAATTTGTTTTTGCCAGCAACAAATAAAACTGTCCCCATCCTGTCCGAACAGTGCTTAAAACAAGGGAAATGCTCATCTGCTGGCTGAGCGTGAAAGACCCAGCCTGATGGGGAGACGCAGGGATGCCTTTAGTCTTTTCACAGACAGGAAAAATGGGATGTGCTGGCTTCTCTCTGCTTTCTCCTCTCCTGAAAACTAACCTCCAAGGCAAGAGGACAGAGGGGCAGAGGTGGTACCTGAGACCTTTCACTGTCTGCTGGCAAACGGTTCTTGGTGAAGCAATCCTCTCCAAACAACCCAGGGACCATCTGGCTACACATCCTGCTGGATTTATGGCCGTGTCTGGGATCATGTGCAGGGACTGTCACCTTCCAGCATTGAGTCTGGCCACTCAAAGCCATAGCCCAGGGGAAGGTTTCCACCGTGGTGGGGGAAACCCAATGACTTCCCAAGGGGCTGGGAAGAGAACATCCATTTGCAGCCTTCTGGTCAGTCAGAGCTTCCCACTGTTGGATTGTGCAGAGAAACACCTGCCGTGCCAGCAGGAATTCACACACAGCCCACCAAAAGGCATCCAGGTTGTTGGAAAGAAACTCAGGAGCACGGGAAACTGTCAGGGGGTTTGAGAAACAGAGGTGTTATTTATATTTACGAGATGAATGGAAAGGCACAAGTTATGCCACCACCTCTCACAGAGCCCAAAGAAGGTTTTCTGCTTCTTCTGAGCCGGGTGGGAGAAGTAAACTGTCATATTTTGCAAAGTATTTGTCAGCCCAGGGAAACACACATCATTTCTGCAACCTGTAGGTTAGAGCTGTCAGCTTAACCCAAGTGGGACCACCAGCCCCCGGGAGCAAGATGGGAGTAGGATACAGGGGAACTGCCCGTGGCCAACCGGCATGGGGACATGAGGATGTGAGGTCAGGTTGCACCCTATGGCAGGTTCCATCTGCAGGGCATTACTTGCATTATTTTTCTGCAACCAAAGGGCAGTTTCTTGGTACTAGCCCTATTCAGTGCTGCCCACCCGTCCTGCTGGATGACCCCATGGTCCCTCAGCCGTGACAAGCAGCCAGGGTGAGGCTCAGGCCACTTTCCTGCTTGGTAACAATCCCATCTGACATAGGCAGCCAGGTCTTTCTGGTTTCTCAGCTCACATTGCATGCTTTCCTAAAAGACCCTCCCATCTGCAAAAGCACGCCCTTCCCAGGTACACACAGCCATATACAGCACACCCTCCGTATGCATCAGAAACAAGAGGGAGCACGTACACGTGGAGAAGACACTGAAGAAGTAGGAGGGATGCCAGGGAGCCTTGGCATGTCTGCCAGCCCACTCCTCTGAGCCGTCCCACGCTCTGCCACGGGAAGGCCCCTGCACACACTCTGCAAAGTCTGTGGGCAAATATTTTGATTTTCCCAACTTTTCTGCCTTGCTTTAAATGAGGACACACAAATGGTGCTCCGGGGACAGTGGAGCTAGGGAGCCCACGTGTGCCTTGAATATAGCCCAAAAAGGAACCAGCTTTTGCCCACTCACCTCCTGGAGAGGTCACTGGAGGTCCTCCCCATCAGCCTAGGGTACAATCAGCACTTAAGGAGCATCCCTCTCCCACCAGTGCTCCCAGCGGCGACACCAGCTAGGAAGGGTGGTGAGGTCCCCACCACTGCACAGCACCAAGAGATGATGGGCTGTACCCAGCCTGGAGATCTGGGCAGGGAGCAAGACCCATGCTGAGGAATGGGGTGGGAGGGTAGCAGGAGGGCAGCTCATCCCAGGACCTTTCTGCATGGTGGAAAAACATCTGTGAGGCAGTCGGGATCCGGACCTGCTGCTCATTTAAGGCTGAAAGGAAGTGGTGGAGCAAAAAAACAAAGACCTCCAGGGGGCAGAGGGGAGGTCGAACAACAAAATTGGCTAAACTGCTCATTTATAATTAACATGCTGCATTATAAGTATTTCCCTTTGCTCGGCTCCCTCGGGCTCTTGCATTTCCTCCCTGAAACCCCCAATTTAGAGAGTGCTCTCAATTAAGTTCAGCAGAACCTCATTAATTCAGATGAGCAGCCAGCCAGGCTCAACGGAAAGCAGCTTCCCAGGCAAAGGGGAACTGCACAATAAAGAAGGCAAAGATCAGGGCACCGGCTTCCCTGGGCTTGCTGCAGGACATTGCTCAGTAGTAATTACTGCAGCTAATGGTCTACAGTGCACTGATAAGTGTCCTTTAGTGCATGTGGTGGCGGTAAAGAAATCTCCAAGCAAAGTAATGAGCCCAGAGGGAAGCGATTCACAAGGATTTGCTCACAAGGCAGGCCAGGAAGAGGGAGGAACCTCTCCGGGCATCACAGGTCGAAAGGGTGAATTTGTAGAGTTTCCCAACACCCAGAGTAGGTTCTGGGGACGTGAGTTTTGCAGCCTGCCTTCGACGAGGGACGCCCAGGTGCAGAGCTGAGTACTGCCAACCTCAGATCTCCAGGATGCTCCGTGGCATCCTGCCTGGCTGGCACCAGGGACACAAACATCTCCCAGTTTCTTCTTCTCTGGGATGTGTTTAGGTCTTTGCTGTGTTTGCTCTCTTCTCAAGAAGCAGAGCAGAAGCGAGGGCTGATCTGAACCCTGCAGACAGCCCAGTGCTGTGCTGCTGCTTACTGCGAGCCGCTCTTTAAAAGGCAGGATGATGGCTCTAATTGTGCAGTGCAGGGACGGGTATCCCCTCTCATCCGTAATATCTGCATCCACATCCTTCGCTGTCTTCTGGGAAACAGCCCTGACAGACACACACGCTCTGCTGCAAAAATCAGGAAATGCCAAAGATGTGCAACCAAAGGCAATCTTCGCCCTGTACCCTGCTTCATTTCCCATCTGCTTCCCCAACACCCACTTCTTCTTTCCAGGGACCTGGCAAAAACACAAATCACACCAGTTGTGGTGCCGGCACTGCTGCACCCTCTTCTTGCCTTATCTCTGCCACCCGTTCACTCCCCGGCTCCATCTCCACGTGCAGGGCTGACAGACGCTGCCGCTCGGCTGCTCTGCACCGCGGTGGCAGTGGCGGTGGCAGTGGCGGTGGCAGTGGCGGTGGCAGTGGCAGGGGCGTGTGGTGTGAACCCAACGAACAGGCTCCATCCTCTCTGTCAGTGCCGGGTGCCGTGGGGAAAGCAGCACCTCGTCAAGACGCCTCAGTAGTGGGAGCTTTTCCAAGAGAAGGTCACTGATCTGCCAGCTCCATCCATCCCTTTGCTCCTCCCAGCGAGATTTCACGCTCCCTACTCCTGCCACATCTTAGTGACAAGACTGACAGTTCCACAGCCCACGTGCCTCCCTCTAAGGGTGTTGGCAGCTCCCACAGCCAGACTGCCCTTCCTCTTCCCCCTGACCATCTTTGGGACACTGGGAAGTAGCACAGAGGAGGTGGTGGCTGAGCCAGAGGTGGCATGAAAGAAGTTCACAAGCTGGTCTTGGCCCCATTTGGGCACTTTCACACCTGGAAGGTGCATCTCCATGAGCTCCTGCCCCTCTGACCTGCAGAAATGCAGCTGCCAGGAGCAATGCACCCTCCTGCATGTCCCCACGGCAGCAGGGAGAAAGACACCTGTGAAGCTCCTCAGGCTGCTTTGTTTCCAAATCAAACTGTTGGAGACACCTTTCAGATGCCCAACCTGCAGGATTTGTCTCCATCTGATCCAGCAGCCTCCTTCCCATTCTGGCAGCCCATGGCGGTGGTGATGATGGATCTGGAACTGCTTTGGGATAACTGAGCCCCGGAGGGTGGCTGGCCAGGTTTCCCACCCACCCGATGTCCAACACACCAGCTTAGATCCTTCAAGGTGAAACCAAGTCAGAAGGAAAGGGCTGGTTCGCAGCAGCGAGTTCCAAGCAAACTCTGGAGAGCCGTTCAGCGACAACACTAGTGACTGTGATGGTCCACCTGCCTACCCCAGGAGAACTTCACACCTGGGAAGTCATAGCAAGGGGTCAAAAAAACCCCAAACCTCTTGAGTTGGAACCTGCTGCAAAAAACAGAAGCAAGCCCTATCACTTTTACACATCCTCCTGGTTGCATTTTTATATTGCAGCGTGTTCCCCACCCCTCCTTGCCGCTCTGTAAGAGCCAAGCAAGGGAAAGCTGGCGGCAGCTGGCAGCCCACAACGTTTCGGCAACCCTCTCCTCCCTGCCTGCTGCACATAATCCATGTGGATGCTGTTTGCAAGGTCAAAAAAGAAGCAGACAGTGTCACGGATGGGTTTTAAAGCCAGTGGGTCTGCAGCCTACTTGTGATGTTTTAACATAGCCCAGCTCTGTGGACGTGGCTGAGCCTTTGCGAGGCGTGCACTGGTGGAGGTTTTGGCCCTCTGGGTCTTCCTTGTCCCTCCAGCCGCTCAGGTCCCCTGGGTACCCCTGCAACAAACACTAAATGATGCAATTAAAGCCATTTCCCCAGGCCCTGCCAAAGGCTCATGGAGCGATGCTGCCAAGGGCTGGAATTTTATCAGATTCTCCCCCACCAGACCACTCCAGTTTTCTGTGTGCTAACACTTCCTATACCCTTGCCTTGACAAATACACACATGTCCTTCTATGCTTTTCCCCAGGTTTAAAAATTGTGCTCCCCATAAGCAAATAGAGCATGACCAGATGCCTCCCACAGTCAGCTGGTTCATTATTTGAAACGCTTTGCTTTAAAATCCAAAAAAATTGCTAACAGATGCATTTTTTGGCCAGAGAGGGAGAAAAACCTTGCTTAAACAAAAGTGGGTTGTGAATGGAACTAAAAAGGGAATTACCTTTAAAGATAAAAACTATAACCACTTCCTATTGAAAAATACCCCCAGCCATGCAAACAGCCCCTTTCTCTCGCTCAGCCCGAGAAAATGCCACCTGAGGTTATGGCATTTCAACCTGCTGCTGCAGTAACCGCGGCTGTATCTGGATGCCTGGGGGCCATGAAACACTTCTTGTCCACCCCAGGTGACCCAGGAGCGTGACGAAACACCGAGCTATTTCTTCTTCCTCCCCTTGTTTTTGTCAGCTTTTGCTCTTAGTTCTGCTACTGCAGAAAAAAAAAACAAAACACCAAACCAACAAAAACCCCACCCCAAAACAAAACACTCCTCCCCCCCAAGTTTTTTAAATGATGGAAATGGCAATACAAGCCCTGCAAATGAGCTGCAGGATTGAGCAGGACAAGTGGAAGAGCTGGCTGGGAAGCGAAGCTCTCTGGAGGGAGAGAGTAGAAGGGGCAGTCAGAAGGGAAAGGAGGCTGTCTGGCTGGAAAATAGAGTATTATTGGAGAGCCATCACTTATTTTCCTATTTATCACATTTTTCCCCATTCTCCCTTGCAAAAGCACCACCACTGCCTTCTCCAAATGTGAAGGGATCCTGGCTTTATGTCTGATGTCTGAGGGAATTTTAGATACAAGTTCCGCTTGCAGGGGGCAGCTTAACACTGTGCGACTACGTGCCCAGCCTTGGCGATGACAACGGGTTTTCAACACAAGCTTAAAGACTGCAGCATCGCTTGGCATGCCCGTAGGTCATTCCTCCCCTGCTCCAGCTTTGCAGATGCTCAGAGAGATTAGCGGAATCAAAAGAGAGAGGGGCAGAGCCAGACCCCGCATCCACGTGAGCTGGTTTCCCTACCTTCCACCTGGTATTCATGCTGAGCTTCTGCCTGAACATTATCCACCTTTGCCTTTATCCACCCGTATTTTGAGGCTTATAAAGATCACCCGGTGAGCACCTTTAACGTCTGGACATTATGTGGATTGGCTGGCAGGAGCCAAACTTCTTGCAATTAAGAGGTTCTGCAGAATAAGTGCAAAGTGCTAATTACTAACACTTTTGGAGCATGGCCTCCTGAGAAAGGCCACCCTGAGCCACTCTCTTCCACTGAAGCAAACCCGCAGACCAAAGAAACGTTAAAGCTGGAAACTCTCCCGCTTCACAGCTCCCCGTGCTCCTGAGCAATATCCTCTCCTGGAGAGCTGGGCCAGCAGGGAGTGAAATATTTTGGGATGAGGTACAAAACAAGTCATCGTCCAGAAATACCACTTCTAAAAGCAGATTTCATCCTGCTCCTAATGCATCTCCACATTCGCATTTCCCTGCTATTACCGCTGTAGAGAGGGCTGATGACTTCAAAGAAGGTCTCTTCAACGATCTTTAAACCTCTCTCCTGACCCAAGCACTGCACCACTGCCGAATTTAATGGAGACTTCAGTTCCCATTCGGGTTGCTGCGGTCAGGCTTGCCAGCCCCCATCATGAGATGCTTTTTATCTCTCTGCTCCCCCCTGTCCACATCACAGGGCGATGCAGGTGGGACAGAACCCCAGGGAGTTCATCTAGTGCATCCCCCTGCTCCGAGCAGGATCAGGTCCGGGACCAGACCTGGTATCTTCATGGATAGAGAATCAGGGAGGACAAAACCTCTGCCCTGCCAAACCCGTACCGTGGACTGGGATAAAAACAGCTGCTTGCAGGGCAGAGAAACCAGGATACGAAGCTACAGGGCAGGGGGAAATATCCCAGGGAAGGAAACACGATGGTTTGCCATTATTTCCCCTCAATGAGCACTGCCGAGGTCAGGTGCTGCCAAGTCCTTTGCCAGGACAACCCAGCACAACAATGTCTCATTTTGGTCACCTTTTACCAAACCTTACCTACCATGGGAATGTATAAAATGTGCAACAACAGGGATGCACTCTGGAGAGCCGAGTAGGGTGACACCAACAGCGAAGCAGCAGTGCCAGACATGGCACACAGCAGCAGGGAACGCACTGAAGGGACAGATATTCAGATGCTTTCTGTGCTGCACACACCTTTGCCGTCGATGGAGGAGATGGAGGCAGGGGAGCGCCCTGGCTGCACGGGCTATGGCCACAGCACGAGTTGTTTTGGAGCCCAGCAAAGCTAATTTTCAAGGGAAAACCCCCAGGAGAAGGCTAGGCAGCATTTCTGCCCTGCCTCATGCTGCTCTTTTGAGGCAGAGCTCGCTGCAACTGGTCTCTGCAACGGTGGCAGGGAGCCCTGCAACCGGCAGGAAAATGGGGAAAATGCTAAAAATTAGGAATGCCCCAAACTGGGGCTTTCAGACTCAAAGCCCAACTGAAGTCACCTGAACAGTCTGTTTCCAGCAGGAGCCAAAATTGGCAACAGAGGAAAGAGCAAAAACTGCTCAGGGGACAATTCTGGATGCCTGATAAGTCAGGCAGCCTCCCGTGACTGATGTCCACCTTTGCCAGTCCCCGGGGACGCACCAGGCAAAGCCGCCTGTTACCAGCATCTCAAGCGACGACTGGCTGTTTAACACAGGCAGGCCGAAGGGGATTAGGCGCATCCTTGGACTTCCCAAATCACCGCTGCTCAGCCTGCTGCTGGGACAGGGAGACCCTGGCCAAAACCCAGCCATTACTCTCAGCTGGAGCAGTCCAGCCCCTCTCCTCAACGCCGGGCTACCACATAGGTGGTTTGCCCTCACGAAATTAGAGAGCTATGTGAGTAAGCTTTACCAGAAGCTGCTGGGACAGGCACCAGTGTTTCTGCTGCATGCCGGTCCTCACCGCACAGTAGCAGGGCTGCCTAGAGCCTGCCCTGCACACAGAGGTGTTCTCCACCCCACGGTTCCTGACTTCCTCCACCGCTGGAGCCTCTGTTGATACGGTCTAGTTCATTTTTAATTAAAAAGCAGGACAAAAGCATTTGTCTCCCCTGCTAACAAGCCACCAGCACATCTTCAGAGCAAGCAGTGGCACGCGTGCTCTGCAGCTCACCGAGACGGTATAAAGAGTAGGGAAGGAGTAGCTGAGAGTAGCCAGAGGAATGAGGACCAGAGCAGAAGAACAGACAGAATCCGGCCTTAAATGGGCACCTGCTTTGAGGACCTCTGAGGATGCCACGGGGCACTTCTATGGCTCCTTCCCTCAACATCCCCCGGGAGCAGAGAGCTTCTCAGCACGGTTTTTAAAAACTTGTGAGTGCGAGGAGGTGCTGGA
Source organism: Arenaria interpres (assembly GCA_013399435.1). Classification (NCBI taxonomy): domain Eukaryota; kingdom Metazoa; phylum Chordata; class Aves; order Charadriiformes; family Scolopacidae; genus Arenaria; species Arenaria interpres. The sequence goes on from VXAK01012173.1 coordinate 18,324, forward strand.
ATAGGAAAGAGGTACCATCAGCCCCATCTAAACCCTTCCCCGGGAGATTAGATAGCACATCATCTCCACTCACAATAATAATTACATGGCTTTGCTTGATTTAAGTGTCCGTTGTCCCTCCTTACCCAGACGCACCGGAGCACGGCTCCACTTACCCAACAGGCAGTGACCAGCGAACATCCCCTGCCCATTTTCTTGTTAATTCAGATCAGTGCCTGTAATTTGCTAACATGTCTTCTCCCCTCCGATTTAAATCTCGGGCACGGCAGGCCGCTGTCTAACAATAATACAGGGATTTCAGGGGTATTTATGAGAGGCTTAAAACTTAATCCTACGTGAGCAAGGTAAAGCCTGCTCCTGGCCTAAAACACAGATGGAAAAGCTGGTGCCATTGCTACAGCCAGAGAAAAGAGGCATTAATGGCAGCGAGCACCCTTCGAGTGTGGCCAGGTGATGGCCAGCACTGCAGGGCCAACTCGGGCCGCCAAGTCAGGGAATGCATTGGCCAATTTGGGAATCACAGAATCATAGAGTGGTTTGGGTTAGAAGGAACCTTTAAAGGTCATCTAGTTCAATCCCCCTGCAATGAGCAGGAACCTCTTCAACTCAATCAGGTTGCTCAGAGCCCCGTCCAACCTGACCTCGAATGTTTCCAGGGATGGGGCATCCACCACCTCTCTGGGCAACCTATGCCAGTATTCACCACCCTCATCATAAAAAAAATCTTCTTTATATGTAGTCTAAATCTACCCTCTCCTATTTTAAAACCATTACCCCTTGTCCTATCACTACAGGCCCGACTACTAAAAAGTCTGTCCCCATCTTTCTTATAAGGCCCGTTTAAGTATTGAAAGGTCGCACTAAGGTGTCCCCAGAGAGGCTGCAGTAAGGTGTCCTCTTCTCCAGACTGAATAATCACAACTCTCTCAGCCGTTCCTCACAGGAGAAGTGTTCCAGCCCTCTGATCATTTTTGTGGCCTTCCTCTGGACCTGCTCCAACAGGTACATGCACCCAGCTAGGGGCACTTCCCCCGCAGGCTTTGGTGTCCATCTATCTGCTTGTGAGATTGAGGATTTTTGCCCCATTTCTTCCCATGGTGTTATGTCCTGCAGAATCTCTGCTTTGGCCAATGCTGGGAGGGATGAGTCCCAGCACAGATAGCTGGGGGTAACTCCTGTGTGAACATACAGGGGCAAAATTCAGTTCAGTTTCCTGGGGGGAAAAAAAGAGTGATTTTGGCCACCTCTCAGGTGGCCAGCCTGTGGTACCCTGCACCGCCTGGGCTGCCCACCCCAAGAAGCAAAAGCAAACAAACCAAGAGAGAAAGGTGGTGAGGCAGTCTGCTCCATCCCGGACAGACCATGGGAGCCAGTACCAGCATCTGTGAACCTGCCCACATGCACCACCTGGGCATGGATTTACCAGCAAAAATACAAACGAACCTCAATTCTTGACCTCTTTCTAAAGGGTGACACAACCAAGCTCAGATGTCAGTGTGTCTCAGCACTGGGACGGTGGGCATGCACGTTTTCAGCCTAAGAAACATGGCCACAAGGGCAGCATCACAGAGCGGACACGTCACGCCATGCTGGGAGCTCAGCAGAGAGATCAGCGACTCGCATCAGCCCTTGTCTCTTAACAGCAGTATCTCAGCTACATCCATGAGCCTAAAGCCCTCCATCACCCCAGGGGTGACACAGCTTCACCCTAAAAGCAAGCTCTGCACTGCCAGGCCAAACCTCTCACGGGGGCACGGCTGCCCCAGTGGCGCTTTCCATTTGTGCAGTCACGGATCACGGAATCACGGATTCACGGAATTGTCAGAGCTGGAAGGGACCTCTAGAGATCCTCTAGTCCAACTCCCCTGCCAAAGCAGCGTTGCCCAGAGCACATCACTCAGGAGCATTCAGGTGAGGCTTGAAGATCTCCAGAGAAGGGGACTCCACACCCTCCCTGGGCAGCCTCTTCCAGGGCTCTGCCACCCTCACCCCAAAGAAGTTCTTCCTCCCATTGGAGTGGAACTTCCCATGGTCCAGCTTGTGCCCGTTGCCCCTCGTCCTGTCACTGGGAACCACTGGAAAGAGTCCGGCTCCATCCTCCTTCAACCCGCCCTTTAGGAACTTGTAAACATAGATGAGGTCTCCCCTCAGCCTTCCCTTCCCCAGGCAAAAGAGCCCCAGCTCTCTCAGCCTTTCCTCATCAGGGAGATGCTCCAATCCCTCCATCATCTCTGTTGCCCTACGCTGGACTCTCTCCAGCACTTCCCTGTCTCTCTTGAACTGGGGAGCCCAGAACTGGACGCAGTATTCCAGTTAGCCTCAGCAGTACAGAGTAGAGGGGGAGAACGACCATCCTCAACCTACGTCCTCTGGGAAAAACCAGTGGGAGGACAAAATAGATGCCCAAGCCTGTTTCATGGCAGCAAACTGGAAACCTAGGGGAGGGGCAGGCTTTTGAGCAGCCTGTAACTGGGCACCAAGACATCAGCAGAGAAGAGCAGGGCCACAACAGATGCTGCCCAGAGCAGCCCCTGGCTGCAGCAACGCCAATCTCGGTGGCACGAAGCAACACGTGTCCCTGCTTGTGCTGGCAGGGATGAGCACGGGGTGGAGGGACACCTGTGCAGGGTGTGGGGACACCTCCTCCAGCCTGAATGGGCTCAAGGGGAAAGGCCCTGCATTTTGGAGACTGAAGTCCTTGCTTCCCCAGGGCCACCCCAGAGAACAGATGCGTCTCTGCCATACCCCAAATACCACTGGGCATCCCAAGAGAGCTCTGTCCCTCCCCACATCTCCCCCCCACCCTGCATGGGGAGGAAGGGGCTCAGCCCCCAACCACAGTGCGGACAGGTCTCTTACTTTCTTCTTGCTGCAGTAGATCTGCCACTTCTTCTCCGCCGGCAGTGCAAACATGGCCTCTCTGTGCTTGTCTGTGAGGTCAAGTTCATCCTAGAAAGGGAAAAAAACCCAAACATGCAACATGAGTACACAAATGGGTGATGGCATGGACACAGCAGTGGTCCCACAGCATCACCCCATGACTATTCATTTGTCAGGGCAATGATGCTAATTTTCATCCTGCTGTTGCTGACCTCCCCCTGACTCCTGGGCTACAGCCGGCTGCCGGCAGGACAGGGCTGAAAACCTCCCGGCCTCCTTCCTCACGGGGATTTTAAAGGCAGCAAGCATTTCAGAAAGGACATCCATGAAGCTGTTACAGCTTCCCACAAGATAGCCTTGCACAGAGGATTGAGAGCTCTAGATGACAGACCACATCTAAGAAACTTACAGCACAGAACAATTAAAATAAAGCTTTCTTCTTTACCGCCCCAGATAACTGCTTCACTACTGAACACCCCAAGTGGTCCAGCCCATTTCCACCGCCAACATCATCATACCATGGAAAACTGGGGGCTTTTTTTGCCTTTTGGTTTGTTTTCATATAACTAGAAACAGAAAGCGCTCATTCTAATATCTACAGTTCATAAAGAGGTACATCTTCTCCATCAAAACAAGACTAGTATTGCCCAGCAGAGATAAAGCTGTTTACTGACCACAACCTTTATTGGTTTATCTGATGTTATTTTAAAGGACACATCCATTTTCGACGTGCAGGCTCAGTTAGCAGCATGCCCTCCACTGGGATGCCTGAGTATTTTCAAAGCCTCATCACTTTCTGGTGCTAGATGTAGGTCAAAGCTTTTATTAGAGAACTAAATAAAACATTCAGGCAGGGCTGGGAGGCCCAACATTGATCTTACAACCATGGATGTCTCTTAAAATCACCACCACTGATGACAACCCTCATGCTGGAGGGGTGGGAGCACTGGAGATGCTGTAGAAGGTCACAGGGGAGCCCTGCCATGGCCTCCAGCCAAGTCATCTCACCCAGCCACCCTCTTTAAAAACTGCACACTTAATTTCAGCAACTAAAAAAAGTAAAAAAAAAAAAAAAAGAAAAAGATTAAAGATTCCATTCCAAAAGTCCCCATTAAAGATTCCCCATCTGAATAATAATGCTTGTCAACTAAAGGTGATAGCCCCTGGTACCCAATCCAAAGTAAAAGTCCCATGTGGCAAAAGCTGAACAAGATGCCTATGGGTAAAGATGAGTCCCTGCGCCAGCATGCCATGAAGAAATTCAACTGATCTCATTAAAGCTCATATTGCATCCAGTAGCCAAGGAAGGCAGCCTTCAGCTATCTTGTAACCTAAACACAAGGGCCCTCCAGCACAACACGCAGTAACGGAGGGTTGCCAGCGGTCCTGAACATCTTGGAGAGGCTTATACATCCACTTCAGGTATTAATTTCACTTCCCAATGAAATTACTCCTAGAAAGGAAAGGTGTCACGGAGCTTTTTCCATTACGTATTCATGGAAGAGCTTTGCCTCTTCCTTGACCTTTTCCCCCCCGTATCGACTGACTGTTCAAACCACTGTGCTGCACAGAGCTGATGTTGGCGGAGCTCTGGAAGCAGACCTGCAAGACACCCCTACAACAGAAATAAACATGGTGCCACAACAGAAACTTGGAAAAAAGTGAGGACTGAGAAAGCCTGAGCCCAGTCTGAGATACCTCTCCTCCTCCTGCACTTGGCTTGGGGACTCCTGCAACGAGACCTACCTTCAAACCTCCCCATGGCCTTACAATTTGGGAGGTCAGGGATTCGTATCCAGCAACCAATCTCCTCCCCAGCCTTGGTCAAGTCTCGTCACCTTTCCATGCCTCAAACCAGAAATTGCCCTCGATGTCCTTCGCCCATGTCTCCTCAAGCTACGAGCTGGGCAGACACCCAAGCTCTGCTTCAGCCCCAAATCTGTGTGTCTAGAGGTGGCCAACAGGATGACACCTGACAGAGGGTCCTGGCTGCGATTCAGCTCATTGAAAAAGTACACCTGGGAGTGTAGGAGAGGACAAGGGTCTCCTGGTGAATATTTACCTCCATGTTGAGGGTCTGAGTGAGCACAGGAAAGTGCTTCCACTGTGACCTTGCTTCCCGGCCACGTGAACCCAGGATTCAGGCAGGAAAGCACCAGCCACACACATCTGTACTTAAGTCCTCACAAAAATATTTATTGAAACTTTCAAAATACCCATACCCTAAAAATACAACTTGTGCAAATGCTAAAAATCTAAACTAAGCTGAAGCCAAGGGCCAAGAAGGAATAAAGCAGAAGAACATATTAGGTGCTGGTACTTGACAATGTGCAAACACATCCAAAAAAGGTACCAAAAATGCTTCTGAGCCCCACACAGGGTATTCCATTGCGCCCCGGCTCTAACAGGCTCAGTCATCGCAGCCCTGCATCACTCAGCCCCACCTACCTAATGCTATCTTGCAGGATGCTTGGGAGAGGTGTTTAAATAAATACTACGTGGCACCCAGTGAATATGAAAATCCTTATAATCAAAGAGTGAGCAATGACTGTTATTTTGACTTGTAACAGTGACTTCACCAGTAAGAGTCAGGTCTTTGCTGGTTTTATGTGCATGGGGATTCCTGCACCCACCTCCAGCCCTTTGCTTATGCTCACTGATGGTTATCTCCATATGCCTTGGCCCCAAGGAGGCTGCTCAGAAACCGCCCTTTAAAATCCGACAGATCGAGAGAGGACAGGAACACCAGCCGTCCTCTGGGGGCTCACAGACCTGCTACAAGCACAGCTCTGACAAAGCCTTGAGCAGTGGCACGGCAGAGTCGTAGCGCGGCAGAGAAGCCGTGTAGAACCTCAGACCCGTATGCACCTTCAATTAATAATCATGAGCTTGGTAATTAGGTGATTCTAACTAGCAATTAATTTTACGGGCCACTTGCAAACCACGCACTCCTGCTTCAGCACGTGACATTGGTGGCTGTTGAAGAGAGTGAAGATTACCAGTGGCTGGGTGTCCATCACCCCCACAGCCCTCATCCCTCCCTTCAGTCTCCCCTTTCACAACTCTGACCCTTCCACCTGGCTGCCTCCCATGGCAGGATCTGCCAGCTAGGCTATTTTAAATATTTTTTTGGAATCAGGTCAAAGGCACGTAAAATAACAGCTTCATTTTGCTACCAAAAGGAAGTCTCTGCCCAGAGTGTTTTTACTGGAAAGAGATACGCTGCTGTTAAATATTTATCTTAAACAGTTAAACTATTCACCTTTAGATCAGGAAACATGTTTCCACATTAAATCTTCATTTGAATATAATTTTTTTAAAAAAACTCATAGGGGAAATTTGATTCTCAGAGGCACGAGCTCCAGTGAAGTCGATCCCACACCACTATTCTCCTCAGGTCAGCACACTGAGAGCATGATCCCATGGACCAAACAAGTGATCTATACCTTTCCCTCGGAGGACACACAGCAGTGCTCAGGGGAGATGTTCCCATGCTTTGTACCTTCCCAAGCAATTGGGTGGTATGAGGAGCCCAGGCCACTGGAGCAACCTGGATCTGGTCCAACCACCTGATCAAGCCGGGCCACCTAGATCTATTGCCCAGGACTATGTCCAGATGGCTTTTGAATATCTCTAGGGAGGGAGACTCCACCACCTCTCTGGTTTGCAGCCACTGTAGTCTCCAACCGCTTCCTGAAGGCAAAGCCAGATCAAGCAGAAAAGTGAGGCACTCCTGCTAGAAGAAACGTTTGACCCTCCTAGCAGAAAAGGCACGAAGTCCAGCCCCAGACTCACCATGTGGTCCTCAGTGCAAGCTTCTGTCCTTGCCACTTCACCCATGCCATGGTGGATGCTTTAATGAGCATCTTCCGTGGGCTGTGAGCCACCGGCTTTAACGGGGCAACAGCAGGAAGCCAGCAGGATGTTGCAAATCGCTTGTCTTCAGAAACGACCTCCAAGTGGAGAACGGCTCTCAGAGGTGGGCGAGCCCAAGCACTACCCACCCACGGTCGCAATACCCCATCAGGACCATCACTTGTTCTTCCCCTACATCCCACAGGTCCTGTGGGCCACCAAACATTCTGCAAGAAGTAGCTGGGGAGTAGAGATTCAGTAAGGGATAGTGCAGGGGTCTGCATCTCCAAAAGATTTTCAGAGGTTGTAGGAAAAAAGATGAAAAACGTTGAACTTGAATGCACCTTTCTGGCTGACAAATTGTGTCACCGTAATACATGGAGCAGATGAAAAAAAGTAAGGAGATCATCCACTGCCATAAATGAAATTAATTAAAATTTGCTGGCTTGTTCTGGGTTTATATGTATGTACTCATATATGTATGTATGTATGTACACATACGTATGTGTACATATATATCTCTCTCTACACACACACACAGAGAAAGACATCAGCAGATCAATAAATGACCAACTTAATAAAGAGCAAGTAAATTTACTGCTGACAGATGGATGCACAGAGCTTAGAAACTTCTGTGAGACTACAGTACATAAAAGCAAGATGTCCTGCACTCTCGAATAAAGCATGAGATCCAAGATTGCTCAAAAAAAAAATTAGAAAGAAAGAAACAAGTGGGAACTTTTTGGCAACATTTAGCATTAACTGGTACAGCATGGGAATTAAAAAAATTTAAAAAAGGCCTGTTGAAGGCTGCCTCAGCTTCCTTTCTCAGGGGTCATATCATTTTTTCACTATCTTCCAGGCATTCTTCTCCAAGTTCATCGGTTTGGCTTCTCCCAGAACACTGCACTGTCAAGGGAAATGGCAATCAGCATTTTTCTCTCCGTACCTCATCTAATCTTCTTCCGCTGGGCAACAGCGCTGCCCGCACGTCCCATGGGGCAGCTGCCTGCCCGTGGCACCCAGTCACCATCCTTGAATGTGCCGGCGCACAACAAACCTCCACCTCGGAATAGATCTTTCTTAACTTGTTATTTTCTTTTTAAGCTGTTTTCCTAAAGAAGTAGAATTATTAATCAGTGGCTGCTACAGCGCAAACAGCAACCGCCTTGAAAGGCAAACTGCGCTGTGGGAGGAGCTCCTCTATCCGTGACATTCGTTTAGGCGATTACAATTCTCAACATACGCAGATTTATCTTTGTTTATTTTTTTTTAGATAGGAAGGTAGTGAATGAAGTCTTTTATTTTTAGTAATAAAAAAACCTCCTCCCTAGCACACATCTTCTCAGACATAGTACCCTGAGAACTTGAAAACAACCCCTCAGAGAAACCAACTCCAGCCAATATTATCACTATATATTTTTAATTTACCCATGACCTGCAGCTGGAATTACAGAACACGAACAAAACTCAACTATTCATATTTCTTAATGAATAAGCATAACGGATAGGAGATCATCTAAGGAACCTGAAAGTACAGAAGTCCATGGGACCTGATGAAATCCATCCACACGTCCTGAGGGAGCTGGCAGATGAAGTTGCTAAGCCGCTTTCCATTATATTTGGAAAGTCGTGGCAGTCTGGTGAAATTACGCTGACTGGAAAGGGGGAAAAGTAACCCGCACTTTCTAAAAGGGAAAAAAGGAAGACCCAGGGAACTAGAGCCCAGCCACTCATCTCTGTGCCTGGCACGATCATGGAGCAGATCCTCCTGGAATCTCTGCTAAGGCACATGGGAAAGAAGGAGGTGATTGGTGACAGCCAACATGGCTTCACCAAGGGCAAGTCATGCCTGAAAAATTTGGTAGCCTTCTACGACATTGCTACAGCAACAGATGTCATCCACCCAGACTTATGCAAACTGTTTGACACTGTCCCGAATGACATTCTGGTCTCTAAACTGGAAAGTCATGGATTCAATGGGTGGACCACTTTGTGGATGAGGAACTGGCTGAATGGCCGCACTTAAAGGGTTGTGGTCAATGGCTCAATGTTCAAGTGGAGACCAGTGACGAGTGGTGTTCCTCAGGGGTCGGTACTGGGACCAGTGCTGTTCAACATCTTTGTTGGAGACATGGACAGTGGGATCGAGTGCACCCTCTGCACGGTTGCTGATGACACCAAGCTGTGTGGCGCGGTCGACACACTGGAGGGAAGGGATGCCAACCACAGGGACCTGGACAGGCTTGAGAGGTGGGCCCGTGAAAACCCTCACGAAGTTCAGCCAGGCCAAGTGCAAGGTCCTGCACATGGGTCGCAGCAATCCCAAGCACAAATACAGGTTGCGCAGAGAACGGATTGAGAGCNAGAGGGATGGAGCACCTCTCCTATGAAGACGGGCTGAGAGAGCTGGGGTTATTCAGCCTGGAGAAGAGAAGGCTCCAGGGAGACCTTATAGCAGCCTTCTAACATCTGAAGGGGGCTACAGAAGAGAGGGAGAGGGGACTCTTTGTCAGGGAGTGGAGCGATAGGGTGAGGGGGCACGGTTTTAAACTGAAAGAGGGGAGATTTATATTAGATATTAGGAAGAAATTCTTTACTGTGAGGGTGGTGAGGCACTGGAACAGGATGCCCAGGGAAGTTGTGGATGCCCCATCCCTGGAAGTGTTGAAGACCAGGCTGGATGGGGCTTTAAGCAACCTGGTCTAGTGGGAGGTGTCCCTGTCCAGGGCAGGGGGCTTGGAACTTGATGATCTTTAAGGTCCCTTCCAACCTGAACAATTCTATTATTTTTATCAATTTTGCCTTTATCATTTAATGAATTTTTGAATGAAGGAAATTGCTTACAGCAAAGGAATGAGTAGCAGCAACAAGTAATAACGCATAAGCACTTCAAAGTGCTTATACCTAACCAACCTCCTCCCACATTGAATTTTTAGTTCCAGAATGGAAGAGGAAAGACACCAATCCACCCTGCTCTGCAGCTTTCACTTATTGACCTGAATGCATTGGACAGATGTAAATAAAATTTGTATTCCTTTCTTCTTCTGCAGGAAAGGTTATCGCCATCGGTAGCTGATTTATCTCCTCAATAAATCCTCACTGCAGCTGCTTCATGTTCCCATCAGTTCAAATACCTGAGGCAGACAGCACGTACTGCTTTAATATTGTTTCATTTAATTCATTATTTTAATAGGCTACAGGTTTTAAAAGTGTCCATATTCCAATACTAATGTATTTTAAGAGAGAAGTATCTACTTAGGTTTCTCAATCTTTTCTTGTTGTAATGTACGCTTATAACCACATAAATACCTTTTTTTAATTTATTGAGCTCGGCCTTCTGTGACCTTTTCACCAACATCATCAGGAAAATCCTTCTTCCATTCTAATTAGACACAGGATTCTTTTATAGCCTGAGTTATTGATCTATGCAATTTTACCCTGAAGCGCACTCTCAGATCTAGAAGCCTTGCAGGTGGATCACCAGTGCGCTCCTTCTATACAATTGTACATAAAACCCAAGGAAAAAAAGAATAAAAATATGTATTGGCCCGTTATCTACTACTGTGCTCACTAAAGTTGATTAAATTCAAGTTAACCACAGCTGGGCTTAACTGTCCTTTGGTGAGTGTCATAATAAGTCACAGCTGGCAAGTAAATAAGAAGAGGACTCAGATGTGGATTTAGCACCTATTTATGAACCTAAAGAAGCAGCTCCCTTTTCAATCTGTTCTTAGATTTCACTGCTGGCATCCCTGAAAGCTACTGAAGTTGGAATGTAAGCCAATGACCAGGTCAAGTGTGGCTTCAGATGTCCCCTGCCCGATACGGATGCTCACTTAAGAAAGCTGTGCATAGTTGGTCTGGGGCTAAACCCCCCCAAGGTTTCCCCAAATAACACCCTGGGAACTGCCTCAAAAAGGGGCTGGATGGGAATTCGTGGCTGCAAAGCCACATGCCAACTTGATCCTGAAGGCTTCCCAAGATTTACCACTCTGAGCACATAACCTGAAGGATGCGGCCCGATGCTGACGGGCAATGTAGGATGGAAACAGGCTTCTTGCACATCCATGTCTGGGGTGGGACAAGTAGTCCTCATTTCCCTACCACTCTGGCTGTGGTCACACCTGGCATCGTAAAGTGATTTTTAAGAACTTGAGCAGGTGCAAAGCAGAGAGTCACCCTGAGAGGAGCCAATTTCTGACCAAGGTTTGACATTCAGCAAGATGCCTACCACAGGCAGGCACCAGCTAGGCTTACAGGTGTTAGGTGGTGTTGGGGAAGGGAAGCTCATCCCCAGAAATAACAGTATTGATTTGAACACTGGAGTCGATGGGAATTAAGACCGCTGGGCACTCAGGCAGGATCCTGCCCATGGGGCTGCAGAAAGCCTTGGCTGCCAAAAGTCAACCTCAGTGGTGCTTGCACACCAAGGAACACCCAGACTCTGCTGGTGACAGATCCTACAGCAGTACAAACAGCTTTCACTGGCATCTGCAAAAGGATACACGGCAGGCGCAGGCTATTCCCAGCAGGAATGCTTCCTGCTGAAGTCACTGATAAAGCACAACCCACCTGCTCCTCAATCCTGCCTGTAACTCCAGCAACTCCACACAGCCGCCAAGCAATCAGGAAGAAGAGGACCACTGCTGGAGCAGATGCCCCATCCATTGAGGATGGTACCCTTCATGCTGACCTGTGCCAGAAACACCTGGGAGCTGGCACAAGCCAAAAACCTAAATGCCCCAGCTAAGGTCACTGACGCGTTACCAAATGAGCTGCCCAGACATCTTCCAGGGATGTGGCCTGGGTGAGCATACAATCTGCTGGATCAAGCACTGGCTGTCTGGATGGTCCCAAAGAGTGGTGCTCAATGGAGTTAAATCCAGCTGGTGGCTGGTCACAAGTGGTGTTCCCCAGGGGTCTGTGTTGGGACCTGTTCTGTTTAATATCTCCATTGACGATCTTGATAATGACATAGAGTGTGTCATCAGTAAGTTCGCAGATGACACCAAGTTAAGTGGGAGTGTTGATCTGCATGAGGATAGGGAGGCTCTACAGAGAGACTTAGATAGGTTGGATCGATGGGCCAACATAATGGTATGAGCTTCAACAAGACCAAGTGCCAGGTCCTGCACTTGGGCCACAACAACCCCGTGCATCGCTATAGGCTGGGGGAAGGGTGGCTGGAGCTGCCTGGTGGAAAAGGACTCGTGGGTTCTAACTGACAAGCTGCTGAATATGAGCCGGCAGTGTGCCCAGGTGGCCAAGAAAGCCAAGGGCATCCTGGCTTGGATGAGAAATAGTGTGACCAGCAGAAGGAGGGAGGTGATTGTCCCCCCGTACTCAGCACTGGGGAGGCCACACCTGGAGTATTGTGTCCAGCTTTGGGCACCTCAATACAAGAGAGATACCAAGGTGCTGGAGTGGGTGCAGGGGAGGGCAACAAAGCTGGTGAAGGGCCTGGAGAATAAATGATATGAAGAACGGTTGAGGGAGCTGGGACTGTTTAGTTTGAGGAAGAGGAGACTGAGGGGTGACCTCATCACACTCTACAACTACTTGAAAGGACATTGTAGAGAGGTTGGTGCTGGTCTCTTCTCACACGCAATTAGCGATAGAACAAGTGGGAATGGATTCAAGCTGCAACAGGGTAGGTTTAGACTAGACATTAGGAAGAAATTCTTCACAGAAAGAAGAATGGAATAAGGCTGCCCAGGGAGGTGGTTGAGTCACCATCCTTGAATGAGTTTAAGATGTGGGGTTGGGGGATATGGTGTAGAGAAGAACTTTGTAGAGTAGGGTAGATGGTTGGACTCGATGATCCCAAGGGTCTTTTCCATCCTAGATGATTCTATGATTCTATGTGGCCTCCTCTTTTATGAAGTGCAAAGTGGAAAGCATTTATCAGGTAGACCATATAATTTTTCCACTTCAGCTCTATTCCTCCTGGAAAAACGGGGGTTTCTTACGTGCTCTCTGCCTCCAGCTGGGGTTCACACTGTGTTATAACTTGGCTCCTTTGTAAAATTACGGGTCGGAAACAGCATGGCTTTTGGGCAAGCCCCCACGCTAGTTTGTAGCTGTAACAGATATTGCAATTACATGAATGCTTCAGCTGAAATATAGCATTCCCCAGTGGGATTACTTCATTCATGTCCGTAGAACGCATATAGGCAGAAAATCCTTATTTTCTTGCCGAGTAGGCGTGCGCCTTCTATATCAGATGCTTACCTATTGAAACATATGTTTAAGAGATTATCTGTGAGGGTGTAACGCCACAAGGTGACAAAAACAAGCACTGTGAGCAGCAGGCTGCGATGGGAGTGTGGCAAGTCCAGGCTGTTCGCATCTAAGGAGCAGAACCTGGGCAGCCTGGTGAAAGCGTCCGCACAGTTCCCTGCAGAATGCATTTAGAAGCAGATGTTACCAAATCACTTGGTTTTCTTCCTCAAAAGCGATTCATAAAACTCCAGGGAGGTTGGTCTTGGGAGACGGTGGTAGGACGGCGTCAGGAGCCCCATGCTCCTCCCTGGCCCTGGAGAGACTCTACAGAAAGGGGTGTTTTGTCTGGGACACAAGGGGTATTGCAATTGTATTTTTTTCTGGATACCAATGGCATAGGTTTTTTTTGCAGATAGAGGGGAAAATGGCTTCAGCTACTGCTCAGTGGTTCCCAAAATCCTGAAGTCCTTAATGCTGCAAAGACCAGGCAGCAAAAAAACTACAGCTGATCTGCAAGCATGAAATGCAAAGCTTGGCTTCACAGCGGATCCCTCCGTCATTACCTAAAAGCCACATTGTTTTGCAAGGCTCAAAACCTCACACTTTCTCCTTACTGGATTAGAAACCAGGGAGATTACTTAAGTTCCTAAGGAAAACTGGCTATCGCTAGCAATGAGTTCCCAGCCCCGTGCTGCTGTTAACACCTAACAGCACTCACACTGAGGGCACCACCGCCTTCTCTCTCTGGGGTTGTCCCCCCCTCCCCGTTCGAGCAGCGTACAAGATAGCAATCACCCCAGCACCCCGAAAGGGTGGGAGGGCACAGCTCTGTGGGAGTCACACATGGAGCAACTTATCCAAGGACTCCACGTGGTGAGCCACGGACGGATTGCCCGCCACGAAGCATTTCAAAGGCGACACAGCACTAATCTCTGTGACGCGGGATGCCGTCTCCTAACAGATAGCATCCAGAGAGAGGCTCTGACCAAATGCATTAGTTGTTCCAAATGCAGCAAAACCAAACACCATGATAAATCTTGTAAGCTGCCAGAGACAGACCTTATTTTTTTGGTAGCTCAGCCCCCTGAGTTTCCACTACTTCAGAAAGCAGCAGGGAGGGATGGAGCAGCTTTCCATGTCACAGGAGGGGAAGGCATAAAGCCCAGCACTTCAGAGACCATGTGTGAGCACCTCTACTCCAGCAGATCCCGGTGAAGGCATTCACTAACACCATGCAACATCAGCGGGCAAGGTTCTGCATCCATCCTGAGCCCGAGATGGGTCCGTGTTGTTATAACCTGTTAATGGTTATTTGAAAGTAACATGGTTTTTTTTCAAAGGCTGACTGTGAAATTGCTCTCTACTCTGACAAATTGTTCTGGCAAATGAATGGTAACCAAATGCTTAAAGCAAAATTCATTTAGGAGACAATGCATTTTTGTCTAGTAAAAAATTGTAGGCTTCTCCATCTATGATTGCTATGAGTGGAAGATGCTTACCACCCCCACGAAACTCAGAGGGCCACAGAAAATCCTGAGGACACTGCAGAGCCACCAGCCACTCACCTCCCGGTGTCACCTCCCCAGGTGTCTAAGAGCCTGGGCAGAGGGACTCAGGGAAAGTTACCTGCTCTAGTTTCATAGGCTAAAACCAGGCTGCTGCACATCACGGGTGGGATGCAGGGCTAGACAAAGTCTGCTTTAATTTCTTCCACATCACTAATGACAGCTTGGAGGTGAAAAGTCTGAGAGGCCCCATCTACCCCATCTGAGAAACTGGAGTTCCCTCAAAGCCCGGGTACTTGGGAGGACCAGCCTGGAGGGGTGCCTGGGGCAGAATCTCCTCTGAGCCCATCCCTCTGCCAGCAGGGACACAGGTTGGGAGCAAGGTTTGGGATGAGGGAGAGGCAGCGCCTCATGCTCCAGAGGCAAACAAAGCCATGCCAGACCTGGCAGCTCCTCCGAGCTTCCAGGTGGTTCCCAGGAGCCACTGGAGCATCACGCTCGTGAAAAAAGGACAGAGCCACTGTTGTGACCCACCCCACCAGGAGAAGAGCCAGCGAGGGGTCTGGGGTTGTGCCGGCGCTCCCGCTGCTCTCTCCAGCCCAAGCTGTTCAACGCCCCCTGTGCCTCCCCCTCCTGCCCCACACACATCCCGTGGGGCCACTGCGCACCAGCACACACAGAGCAGCTCGTTACAGACCCCAGAGTGACAAGGAGTGTTAAGCGGATATAAAGGACATCAGTCATTCACCCATTTGATGGAAAGTCTAGTTGCTGGCAGAAAACGGAGAGGATTGTTCCGGCAAGATCTACCATATGGCACCATTATGTGGAGCTTTGCAAGTGCTTTCTCTGAGCGCACAAGCAAGATTTCAGCCTTTGAAGAAATGTCGTATTGTTAGCCTGGATAAGCAGGAGCCTCTTGAAAGAAGCTGTGGCAGATGGCACAGCTTTGTTCTCTTGGTTCGCAGGCAGCTCCTGCAGCCCCAGATATTCCAGCCCCACGGCACAGCGATCCTCCTGAGGCATCCTAGGGCAGGGCTGAGGGCTCCTGAAACTTCTTAAATACGGTGGATGGTGCCTGGTGGTTATTACTCTGCTGCACGAGCCCCAGAAAGCGAACGCCGCTCACCCAGGCTGTGGGGATGCACTGATGGCGATTAAAGGAGAACTGTGCAAAACCGCAAAGCCTTGAGAGGCTGCAAATTAGTAAATCTTCCTGAAATATCCCGCTTTTGTCTGCGCTTCCCTGCCAGCACCTGCTCCTCCCTGGGTGGCTGAGCCCGGCCAGAGCCCCGGCAGGACAGCAGACAAAGGACAGCCTTTCAGACGGGGCCGGTGCCTGCTTGAGAGACATCCCAACAATAGCCCTACGAAAGCCCATTCAGCCCAGGCAGGGGGAAAGGAAGGGAAAAGGTCCCTCTGGGAGGAAGCAGTGACCAGTCATTGACTACAGCAACATCTGCATCTGCCCTGAGCCAGGGAAAAGCCCCGGCCTGCTGTGCACCGCTGGCTGGGACAGGGCACATCGTCCCCGCAGCCCAGGATGAACACGGGGCATTTCTCACGGGCTGATCACTCCTGTTTGTGCCCAGGCAAAAAAAGAAAAAAAAAGAAAATATTCCCTGTTTCCCTCTTGTTCCTCCTGAGGAACACTTGCACAGCCATAAAGTAAAACCCTAACTATTTCACTATTCTATTTAAGCGTCCTATTTGAAATCTGAAGTGTCCGTACAACACATAACAGACACGAAACACACACCGGGAGAGCAGATGGAGCCTTTAGCTGACCTTGGAGCCAGCTGTTCCAGGTCCCTCTGCAGCTCAGGCACTCCTCCTCGGCCGCTGGCATGGGACAGTCACTGATGTCTCATGCTCTGGATGTTCCCTGACTCAAACCCACATACTTAAAAACACCCAAAGCCCAGAGAATAGTTCGTGGGATGGCTCCAAAAAGAAAGAGGCTTTTCCCTTTGATTTAGGCAGCAGGCTGGGACCTGCAGAGGAGGGACCCTGCTTGTTGGTCTCTGTGGGAGGACTGTCCATCCTGGTGACACAACTCACTGCTGCAACATCCTCAAAGATGTCCATCCCAGGCCTGAAATCTTCCACCCCTGCCACTCCAAGTCCCTGAAGGGAACAAATGGGGCAGAAAAGTCACTCTTCAGCAGCAAGAGAAGAGTTGGCTGAGGACCAATCCAAGCTGGCAAAGCCTCCAGATCCCCTCCAACCCTTTTGACCTCCCTCAACCCAATAGACTGAGACGACTGAGGACTTTGGAGGGAGCCCTGGTCCCACGGAGCAGGCACAAGCCATCCCACCTTGCATGGTCGAGCGTGACAGGCCGGGTGGCATCGGGCTTCCGCAGGCGTAAAAATCAGCCCAGCGCCCCCGAGTGCTTTCTCTGTCTCTCTTCCAAACGTTACACAATGGGTTTATACAGAATCAGTGGGACACTTTCCAAACCATTTAACTAATGCTGAAACTTAATACCTAACACCAACAGGTCACCGAGAGCAAGAAGGAGCTGCTACAACACGGAGGAGGGGTGGGATCTGCAACTTCACTGCCCTGAATGGGAATCTGCCCTCTTGTGCCGGCGCAGCAGAGCTCGGCTTCCCCCCCCCCCCCCCCACGCCCCATCTCAGGGCCTCCTCCCA
>VXAK01012173.1:36651-71401 GCA_013399435.1 Arenaria interpres
AGAGCTCGGCTTCCCCCCCCCCCCCCTCAACTGCCTTGGATTGAGATCTCCTCATGGGTTTTTTGGGGGAGCCAGGGCGTTGCAGCTGCTTGTATGGGAGCATGGTGGGCACCTACTGTCCCCCCCTCTATATGACTTCAGTCCCCAGGTAGCCCGCATGGGTCCTGCTGCCGGCATGCCACAGAGCAGCAGCTGCCTCAGAGCCTTGTTCTCACCCTTGATTGGGGGAAAAAAAAAAAAAAAGAAATAAAAANTCAGTGGGGGTCTGGCATCTGAGCCTCCATAGATGCCTCCTTCAGCCTGGCTGGTGACACCGAGCCGCAGCACAGCAAGCCCTTCTGCTGCCTTCAGCTGGGGCACAGGGAGGACTCTCCCCAGGAAAGGACTTCCCCAGCAAAATCTGATTTGGCAAAATTATCAGTAGAAAAAAAAGGTGGAACAGAGGCAGTCACTCTGCCTGAACAAACCAAACCCAACTGGTGGTGTTTTGCACGACCGCTGCAAGAAGGGTCCTGCTGCAGGGACATCTTGTCCCTGCCGTGCCACGTTGAGTGTCCCAGTCTGCCTTCTCATCCCGCCCATGGAGAAGGATGTCTGGGCAAAACCAGCTCTCGTGATACAATCCGGAGCTCTCCTCTACCAAGCGGCCTGGCTCGCCAAAACCACGCTGCCCGGCATCTAACGGGACATGCCATACCATGAGGTGTGACTGACCAGCATCACGACTCCTAGCTCCTTCGACTCATCCAAGCCCCATAGAGAAACCACATTTCACTGATGACTCAACTCCAAGTGAAGCAGCACTCTGGGCCCATCCAGCAAACCACACCAACATGTTTACACTTTTTTTTTTTTTTAATCCACATTTTTCCTGATTTTTAGTACTGAGGAATAAAGAAACAATATCCCGACTTTCCAAATCTCAATTCAGCCCGCACCCAAGGATTTCCGCAAAGCAGAGTGCCTTGTACAGTCACTTTGCACCTACAGGGTAACCTGCTTTTACCAGCTTGGACACCCCCATGTCTCCCCTGAGGTGCACAAAGCCAGACCAGCCCCCAGCCGCTGCCCTAAGAAATCAAGACTTTCTAAGGAGAAAGACAAATCACCCCAAACTGACAGGATTTCAGGGAGGAGCAGGGCTCAAGCTTCAGTGCAAAACCGCTCCCAACAGCAGCCCCTGATGCTCCCTTCACACTAAAGCTTGTCTCAAAACTCAAAACCAAGCCTGGGGAAAATGAGAAAGAGGGGAAAATAAAAAAAAAGAAAGACGGGGAAAAAGAAATACAAATAAAAAGCATCCTACTTACCACCAGCTCGGTGAACATGACGTCCAGCTCCTCCACCGGTGGCATGGGCAGCGTGGGCTCCATGGTCTGCAGGGCGAAGCTGCTGTCATTGCGCAGCCGGTACGTGATCTCGGGGTGGTCGCTGCTGCGAAAGCAGCAGAAGATGAAGGAGAGTCCCCGACCACTCCTCTTCCTCGGGGCCATGGCCAAAATCCTTTGCGTCCCTCCCTCCTGGGCGCTAGATCCTGAGGGGAAGAGAAGAGAGGAGGATGGAGCAGCCGCCCCGCAGCGCTGCGCCCCTGTCCCGCCGAGGGGAGGAGGAAATCAAAGCCACCCGCGCACTTGGCACAGAGGGGAAGAGCGGAGACGGTTTATCTGCCAAATATTTCTGCTCAGATTTGATGTTTATGGTCCTGGCAACCTTGACAACCACACGAATTAAAAAGACACGTTTGCTTTGCCTTGTGCCGAAGCTGGCAGCAGCAGGCGGACACACTGCCATCCCCACGGGGAGCAGGGTGTCTCCAGGAGACTCCCACCACTGCTGCCAGCCTCAGCAAATCCCTGCTGACCTCCCCATGCCGTGGCAGCCAGGCCAGCCCCCATCTCAGTCAGGCCAGGGTTATGGCAAATTTGGGAGGCTGCTGCCAGGAACAGCTGGATGTGTTCGGGGCCACAAGGTACATGGTCCCCAGCATGGACGAATTGGTACTCACAGACCTCGAGTGGCTCAGGATGCCCTGAGCCGCAGACAGCAGCCAAGCTGAGAAAATATCCTACATTATCCCCCCAGCTCTTAAACGTGTCCCCTAAACATGCAGTTTTTCACGGAAAGTTTTACTGGTCTTTAATTACATAAACCTTACTTGAAATTCCAGCAAATATTTACAAGATGCGATTTCAGCTGATAAAACTCACACGGTGCCAGCAGTTTCGACTTTCCTATGCAGTGGCTTATGTGGGGCACTGCTTGCACCAGCAGTCGCTCGGGTTTTGCTGATTTCTTAAAATCAGGCTAGAAGCAAAGCTGAGGGCAGGAGACGTGTCTTGCTCAACTAGTAACAGCGAGGACCAGGCAAATACTGTCCCAAAACTGGAACTGTCAATTCAACAATACAAGAGAAGGGCCACCTGCAAGGAATGAGGAAGGGAGGGAAACACCCTAAAGACAAAAAATCAACCAGCAAAGTAGAGACTTTTTAAAAAGCCTAAACATTTGTCTTACAAAGCCACACACCCACATATTTTATCTCTGTGAAACAAGAGGCTGAGATGTTAAGAGACGGGACAAACAGCCAAGGTTAACGCAGAAGGTCGAACCATAGATGACTCAGATTTACTAACAAAGCTATGAAGAGACTTGGGGAAAAAAGGTCAGCAATTTGGAGAGAAGTGTCTGATTTCCCTGGAGTCAGCCATTTGGATTTATACACCCAAATAAACACTTGCCATGCCCTACAGAGAGCCAGCACCGGAGGCAGGCTGGGGGCAGACCCAGGGTTGGACTCTGCACCAACCGCTTGCGTGGCTAATGCTGCCCTCCCAAAATAGGGACTGGGCAGAAAATTCAGGCTTTAGCCACGTTACTTTAACAGAGGACCTGACTTTTGAAATTGTCTTCAATGTGTAAGCATCTGCTGAACCACGAATGATGGGAAACAGCTATTAGGTCTTGACAGGCTGTGCAACTGCCCTGCACCCGCTCTGGAGGGTCCCCTCCTTCCTGAAGAGCCCCAAATCTCATTTCACATTTAGCTTCTTGGATTTAGAAAAATGCAGCCGCTGGAGGAATTTCAGCTGCCATGAAAGCTCTCTCATCACAGCTCCCCAAGCAGCCCACACCATGGCAAATCCATTAGCAGCCTGCTGGCATCTCTTCCATGTTAGGAGGGGTTTTGGATTGCTGGGGATGGAGGGAAACAAAAAAAACCCAAAGACTTGCAGACCTCTGTCACCTCCAGCAGGGAGAAAAATGTTGCAGGTGTGAGTTTGGAAGAGCCAGGAGGAGTGGGGTGCAGAGGAAGATGCTGGTGGCTGTCCAGAGCTTTATGCCTGGTGTGGGAGCTCTGACCTGTACGTCCTCAGCTGTGCAACGTCTGGTTGCTTGGGCATTCCCAGTCCATGGGTATGGACATGCCATGCCCAGAGTAGGACCTACTCCTGCTCCTGCAGCTAATCCAGAGCAAACGGACCTGTTCTCTTCTTCCACGGGGCATTTTCCACCCCCTTTTCAATACCATGTCAATCTTGTCCTTGAGACCTGCTGCTACGTACAACATCTGACTTGGGCTTGCAAAGATGTACAGAAAGCTTCTATCAGAACAACACACGCCCTTCAGAGATACACGCTCCTGATGATGTCTTATGAGGAATTTGAATGACAGACCAAAAGGCAAGATTTAATTTTGAGTTTTAAAGCAGACAGTCATGTAGTAACCAAGACAAGGTATTTTTGAGCAGCTTCCAGCTCTGGAGCTATTGAGGTTCCTCCTTTTCATCTACAAACAATTAAACAAACCAAACCACCCTATAGCGTAGGCTGAGTGGGCTGAAGGTTATTAGCAACCAAGCTAAAAAAAGTTAGCAAGAAAACGTGTTAGCCACCAGGCAAATAGCATTAAACCTTCAGAAGGCTGATGAATATTCATTGACATGATGGGTCAAAATCAAAACGTGGCTCCCTGGCAGGTGACTGGGAGCTGCAGACAGTGCAGGTTGCATCATCAGAACAAAGTCCAGCTGCGCAGCCTCCTCCTCCCCTGCAAATCCTACAGAAAGGGGTTATTCAAAGAGAAAAAACAACAGCCCCTGGCAACCTCTAAGCTTACATTAAAGACAGTAGAAAGGACCAGCTCCACACAGCATCACCTTAAGTGTTCTGCTCCCGCTTCCCATTTATACCTGAGAGCTAATTAGATCAATAAATTTAAGTCAGATTGTGATCTAATGGTGCCTTCTGGTTTTACTACTGAGAGGGCCAGAATACATTAAGTTTAATTGCCCCTGTACACACAGAGCCAGGGAAGGGTCATTGAGGGAACCCCAAATCCCAAGGAAGGACTGATGGGGCTGAATCATTCCCAAAGAACTTCAGGATGGGTTCAGCCTAAAAGGCCAGGAAGAGGAGGAGGAGCTTAGCCCACATGTGCACCAGGACGGATGGGGCTCCCCACGCAGGACAGAGGCCAAGGGCTGCAGCTCAGCAATACACACAGAGAGAAGGTTTGTTGTTTTTCCCAGCCCTTAAAAAATAAAAAAAAAATTAAAAAAAAAAAATATCACCAAGTCTACATTGCCCTGAGCAGCGCTTAAATGAAATCAGTCATCAGGAGAAAATTGGACCCCGGCGTCACTTTCGCCTTTGCTTTAAGGAAAGGAGAGCAGCAATTACTGCTTGCATATTCAACAGCCTCCTTGGCAAGCTAAATCAGCCCATGTGGAGCGAGGTGCTGCCAAAGCCTGTCTGTGACCGGTGCCCCAACAAGCTGGTTTAAAGCCAGCACCAGTATTGCAGCATTGCGGTCTGCAGCCTAAAAATACCCAGCAAGGGTGCAAACACATGTAAAGGAGCGTGCGTGCTCCCCTTCACACCCGCCTCCCAGCCCGCCCAGGAGCGAGGAACTAAATCCTCACAGGCAAATATTAGCTTGTTGTTTTCCTGGCTCCTCTCCCATCCCCTCCCGAAACAAGGATGCAAAACCCTGAGAGAGCTCTTTCTCAACGAGGAGCTTTATTGGAGCGCGTTGCACAAGGGGAGAGCATTTTTGTGCAAGGGCAGTGACGCTCACTGACCGGCTCTGCTGAGCCCTGGCTGATTTCAGCATCTTGGGCCACACCAGGCTTTGCCTCCCCGCACCCCGCGGAGCTTGGGATGCTCCTGACTGAGACATTTTCTGGCTCTCTTCCATCACCGCAAAGCGACCTCCTTGGCTGGTCTGGTGGTGGCCAAGAGGTGCTTGGCTTCGGCAGGCACTTTTAGAAGACACCATCACCCCCAGTGAGTGCTGGAGCTGGGCGTCCTGGATCCCTTTTTACAGCACACAGAAGGCAGAAGTTTGGCATCCCACACATTGCACCCTATGCTTGTCCCCCCCCCACCACCGAGCAACGGTGCTGCCTCCCTCGGTGCTTCTTCCCCAGGCACGGAACACCCAGCATACATCCAACCCACTAATTACTTTGCATCATTTTTTTTTAAAAACAAACAATTCTAGACTATTTTCTTCCCACTGTAAGTCAAGTCCAGACCTCCCCGGCAATAAAAGCTAGATGCTCCCATGGCATTTTCCAGACCAGCTGTACGTCTGAGGTATCCGCTGAGAAACAGCAAAGCCTTCCTTGGACGCGTTTTCATTTTTCACCTTACAGACCCAAGACAGCCAGCACCCTCCTTGGCCTCATCTGCTCCACTCCTCAGGTTCAGGACTGCGAGCCCTCCAAAAGGTGTGTGGTGCACTGCGGTGGGCACCAGGCAGCAGCATTGGGGCTCACCCCTCTCGCCAGGGAGGAGCCCTGCTCTGTTCCACATTTGCACCAAAGCCGGTGCAAAGACACCCTTTTTAATGAGGGGGACCCAAGCACTATTTGATTTCAAAAATAAAAGCTTTGAAATTGAGCCCTTGTGTGGATGAAAAGCTCCCAAGCAGGAGCCACCTTCCCTCCAACAGAGGACCTGAGCCCATCACCTCCAGCACAGACCCTGCGCTGAGCACGGTGCCCACACACCCAGCATGGCCATTCTTACTAAAAGCAACCAGGAGGATTTTTTGGCCACAAGCTCCCGTGCCAATTTCCAAGAACCCCTTTCTCCAGCATAAATCTGCTTTCACGCACAGGCTGGGAATGTGTGTGTTTGGTGGAAATCCATGCGTACAGGCAGGAGGGGGAAAGAAGCCAAAACACTTGGCTTTAAACTGTTTGATGAATGCCTTTTCCGGGGATCACCACCCGTGAAACAGCAGCCGCGACAGGGGACAGGGACAGGACCCTTCCCACAACCCTTCAGGAAGATCAGCTGGCGGGAGAAGCCCGACTCGTCCTTAAATCACAAGAGCCATAATTCTCAGCGTAAGCAAATCTCAAAGACTTGGGTTTCATGGATTTATAAATACATCTGTCAAATCCTGAATTACCCCAGATCCTCCTACCCCTTCCCAGAAATCCTATTATGCTCCATGAACCCGATGAAGAGGGTTTTGCATCTCCGAATCTTGCTGGGGCTGCGCAGGGTCCAGCAGGAGCGCTCTCCACTCGCTTCTGGAAAGCCCCATCTGCCAGCACCGACAAAAACCCAACCTTTGCCTAAAATGTGTTGCCTTCTCTTTGTATTCTTTCCTTTTATTGTGGCATTAATCACAAGCTGAAGGATACATCTGGGCCTGCTGTCTTGCAAGAAAGTGTTTTGCTGTGCTCAAGGACAGACGAACTTCAGAGGCTCGATGGTGAAATTCAGGGCGTAGCAAGAAAAATCAAACCATTTCATTCACAGAGTCAGTAAACATATGCTTACCAGTGAGGAAAATGCAGTTTCACAAATTTGTAACACACCAGAAAAAGTTCTCCTTTTTCTAGCTAAATAAAATTGACACCTATGGCAAGCAATGAAAGTGCTGGGAGAGATTTTTTGTGCACGCGTCTGCATGGAGCTTTCCTATCCAGAGCTGTCGATGATGCTACCCAGAAAAAAGAGCAACCACCTCCATCACACCGCTAGAATATCACAGCTCAGCTTGGAAGTCGCCTCTCCAGAGCACAAGCAAGGTCCCCACTAAGGGAAGCACACACACTGTTGACTCTGCAATCCAGTTTTTGGGGGGAAGAGCGTGGCGCACAGCGGGGTGAGATGAGATCTGTCTTAAAGCTCTCCAACTGAAATCAATCCTTGGAGCAGTGCTGCTTGGCTTGGCAAGCCAGCAAAAATCCACAGCACGGGACGGTTGCCAGAGTATTGCAGGACCACATCTCTCAGAGTGTGGAGATAAGCTTGGGTCCGAGGAGAAGATGCTGAGGGCTTGCAGCATCCACCCTCTGTAGCAGGAGCTGCCCCCCCGGGGATCCCCACACAGCCCTTTACACCCCTGTAGTTGCAGAGACCAGCATAGCACAGTGCACGGATGAATCCAACCAAGGAAGACACTGCTGGAGCAAAACTTTGTTTAGTTTTTCAAGATTAAAAACCAAACCTTGGTGGAAGTTTCCCAGCTAGCTAGATGGCAAGCGGCGCAGCAACAGCGAAGCAGGTCATGTAAACTTAATCAGTGATGGGCTGAGCACCGGCGCCAGATCCTCTAAACAGACTCCTTCTTATGGGAGCTCCAGCAGATCAGCTCAGGCAAATGCCATTTATTTAAGGAACAAGGACAACAAGCATGGAATCACAGAGCAGACCCAGTTTGTGAACCTATACAAATATATATATATATATTTCTTAGTACTCCCTAGGGTGCTAAGTGACCCAATTCTACACACACACACACGCGCTTTTTTCCCAGCAGCCAGACGGATTTATGGGCCTTTTGCAGAAGCCAACCAAAAAGCAGGGTGGGTTGGTGGTGGGAGGAAGAAGGAGTTTTCAAGTCACACATTACTCCCTTAAACGCCCTCGATGATTTGCATCCCGAAACCCAGGCACGACACTTGTCGGAGGCGGGTTCAGCCTTCCCAGGTGGGTTAAGACTTCCCAGGAAGGCGGGGGGAGGCGAAGGTGGCACGGGGGCTCTCCAGGAAGGATGCGGGAGCATCCCCCTGCCCGGCTTCAAAAGGCAGGACAGAAAAACTTGGCAGACGCAGGGCAACGCACGGGGCCCTCCCTGCCGGGGCTCCCCTCACCCCGCTCTAGTTTCAGGGTGGCAGCTGCCA
Organism: Arenaria interpres; assembly: GCA_013399435.1. Classification (NCBI taxonomy): domain Eukaryota; kingdom Metazoa; phylum Chordata; class Aves; order Charadriiformes; family Scolopacidae; genus Arenaria; species Arenaria interpres. The sequence continues at coordinate 44,799 of VXAK01012173.1, forward strand.
GCCCTGCACCGTGGTGGGGCTCAAACAGGCCGAGACAGCCCTTTCAGAGCTGAGGTCACGCACAGGGAGGGATCAGGGCCAACCCGGGGCCCTCCTGAAAGCCCACAGCCTTGCACAGAAGATCCTCGCAAAAGCTGTTCTTTGCCATTTGAACCCCGTTTGTAAGGGAGCCTTTGCAGGTGCCCGGCCCTGCAGTGCTGCAGATACCCACGCTGGGCAATGCCAAGCCTTGGCCAGGCAGCCCTCGAGGCAAAAAAAACAGTCAAGAGAAGGATGCAAGACCCTCTGGGCAGCTCAGGGGGGCTGCTACAGCCCCGCGAAGTATCCCGGGGCCAACATCCTCCTCCATCCCAGCTCCACCCTCGTCACCCAGCACAAGCACAAGCCAACACCAACCCCCATTCCATTCCCATCACTGGTTTTGGCCCCAGCTGGGAGAAAAAACTCAGGCAAAGCACAAAACACCGCCAGGAGGCTGATAATACTGAGCTGTGAAGCCCACCCCAGAGTATCACAAGTTACAGATAATTAGCCAGGAAGAACAGCTTCGGTGATCAGGCGCTGGAACCACCTCCTAGCCCAGGCACTGGAAGGAGACCTCCCCTCTCAATACTTCCCTTTACATCCGAAAGGACACGGAATTAAGTCGCTTCATTTCCGAAATCACTCCCAGCTCTGACTGCTCCCTTTGATGATGCAAAGCTTTTGTCAGCAAGAACTCAACAGCCTGGCAAGCAGGGTGTGAGGAGCTGTGTTTCCCATTGGAGGAGGATAATTGTTTGCCAATTAGCCTTTTCCTGAAGAACAATAGTTTAATAAAAGCTTTATTTTAATTGCCCGTTCTCCCCCCCCCCCCCAGCCTCAAGCCCTGCTCCTCCAGTGAATATTTGGGCTCAGACTTTGATTTACTGGATGCAAAGCCTCGCTCCTGAGCTTCCCATTCCACTGCTCCCTATTTCAGCAGTAACCTCTGGGGAAAGACGGGCTCTCCGAGTGTAAAGCTGAGAGGAGGGGGGCAGGCAGGTTTTTCCTCTCATAAAGCCTCTTTATTAATTTGGCTCCACAAACTGGAGTTTCCGAGTTGCTCAGCAGCAGGTGCTTCTAGTCCATCAGAACAGCAACATCTGCCGCGAGGCCACCATCATGACAAGGCAATGAGGAGCCGACTGGCTCATTTTGGGTTGTGTTTGGAGATTTTAAAGATTATCCACGTTTAAGATGAGGGTAATGGAACCGCATGTGTTCACGCAGCTTGTGGTGCGTAGCAAGCCGGGTTTTTTTCGCTTTCAAAATGGAAACTGCGAGGAGGCTGCCGTACATAGGAGACCTTCCCAACAGGGACCCTGATGGGTAGGTATCATTGAGCTTCAAGGTATCATCGAGCTTCAAGATATCATTCAACTTGTAGACTAGAAAGTGCCCAAAGCAAACGAAACCCATTTGTCAAATCTCTCAGATGTCCTACCCATACGCAAGGCTGATTTCCCTTTAAAGACTTTTAAATCCTGATGTTAATCCAGAGTGATTTTCTCCCCCTAAAGTACAAACCTGGGGTTGAGAATGTCTTGACAAATTGATAACGGCAGAAGTGGCCCAGTGGCCAGTTTCCTCCCAGTAGGACACTAATACCTCCCCGTGCTTCACTCGAGGAGCACTGGAAGGCGATACACGTGAGCTCACATCAGGCCCAATGCAATCCCAACAGCCTCACGGCAACAACTGCTCCCACCCAGCCTGGGGAAAAGCAACAATTTTTGTCACGTTACACTAAAAGCCTGTTTGCATTTAAACATCATAGAGAAAAGCAGGCAAGCACAGCAGGAGAAACTAATTGAAAGGATTAATTATATTTTTTTATGTAGCTGCAACCCCACGTAGCTCATGGCAGCAGCTCTGCTTTGACCAGGATGGAGCTGCTGGAGAGTGAGACTTGGCTGTCACAGGGGAGCTGCTCAAACCCACTGCCTGCGAGTTGGAGGACCTGCCTTACAGGAGGCAGGACATTTTACCTGCCTAAGCATCCTGCCTCCCAGTGCTGGCAGGGAGCAAGGAAAGACTCGCCCTGGAGTTGGCCAACCCATCGCTGCTGGGGATGGACCGAATGAAAGTTCCTCTTGCCTGGCAGAGGCATCCAGAGGGGAACATCCACCTGGTGCAGATCCCAAGGGAATGCAACTAAAAAAAATCAACAGAGGCGATTTTACTGCTTAATCCAGGAAAGTATCAGGATCAGAAGCATTGACACAAACCAAATTTAAACACGCCGAGTACATACACAGAATTTATATTTTTTTTTTTGGTGCACATTGATTTAACCAAATCTGTTTTTTCTCAGACACTCTGAAGTCCAAACAGGGCATCCATAGCATCACTACTGCTTCAGGCCTCCTGCCTGCCTCCAGCTCTAGATGCTGCTTAAAAAAACAGCGTCCCCACCGCCCTGCAGTCAACATTCCAGTGAGGAACCCCCCCTCGAAGGTGTAATATTGCTGTGACAGCAGCCACCTCCCTGGCGGGGATACGGTCAGGAGTGGATCTATCTTCTTTGCAGGTTTTCACACTGTACCCGCCACGAATTGCAAGACAAGGTTCCCACCCCTGTAGATATTTACGCAATGACCTCCTTTCTCATTAAAAAAGAAAAAAACACCCCCAGCCTTGCGATTGCAAAGAACTGCTTGAAAAAGTGACCCAAGGGGATCCTGAGAGGCTCAGACAGCCTGAGAGAAAATAACTGGGTTTGGAGTTTTTAATTGAATCTCATCGGCTGCAGGAGGGTAGTCTGGGTGTTCATACGTTCGGGATTAGCCACACACCAGATGCACCCACAAGCACAGACGCGGACACCGCAGGCACAACACAGGCTCAGGAAGGCACAATGTCACCCACTCCTGTCGGGGTACAGCACCGTGCTCTGCCCCCTCCCATCCACCGGCTCCCTCCTGCGCACGCACTGCAGTCTCTGGACCCACTGAGATGCTCCATGTTCACCATCACTTCCCTCACCTTCCTGAGTCTTCGAACCAGTCCCAGATGTTCCTGGCCCTTTCCAAGCTCACAACTCCTCGCAGATGACTTCTTACTTGTGGTTGGTTCTTACTTACTTTGGCCACCAAAGTGAAAGTACTTCTCCCTATCGACACCAGTCTGATTTACTCACCACACGAAGCAGTGGAGAACTTCACTTCTTTGAGAGTTCCCGAGTCCTGGTGGTGGCAGGGTCTCGAAGCGGGGCCCAGCAGGCCTAACCAAGCTTGAAGTGAAATCAAAGCTCAGTGAGCTGAGCTTTATTGCTTGATTCGTACATCCTCATGCCCATGCTACAAGGGTCACAAGCCGGCCAAGCAAATGCTTCAAGCGGAGCAAGTCACCTTCAGTGAGCTCCTGAAGCAGCCAAGCAGAGCCCTAACAACAAAAAAGCTGAGCCAGAGGGGATGGTGCTTTCTGGCTCAGGGGCTGCAATGACAACAGAAGATCTCCGCTCAGACACCCAAAGGTATCGTTGCCATAAGCTTTGCCATGAGATGGAGGTCACCATGAGAAGAGGCTGGACATGGCTGTTTTCTTCTTAGCTCTTAGCACAAGGCACATCCATCTCAAACCCTCCCTACAACAGAACAAGAACATCCAGAACCGTCAACATCCAGAACCTCCATCTCAAAGCCCTCCCTAAAACAGAAAACCTGCAAGTCCGCTGCATAGCCACTGCCCCAAACCTTGAAAAACATTTTCCTTCGTGTCTAAGCTCAGTAGTTCATTGCCCCAAATTAAAACTGCAGTTAGGATGCCCCAAACACATGCTAATGAAATATCTCCAAGAGAGACTGACCTCAAGATCATCCACAATCTTGTGACTGTCCACAGGGGAAGGAAATTAAATAGCTTTTGGCTAACAAATCTTCACAGCATTTTCCAGCACAAGACCTGTGACACTGCAGCAAAAGTTTGAAGCAGCTCCACATTGGGTTTTGGTACCTGAAAACTCCGGATTCACTCCTCTACCTCCAGAGATGCCACAGGAAAACACCCCGGAATAATTCCCTCTAGAGGCAAAAACTTTCAAAACCTCACTAATGCGAGGTTTTTAGAGCCAGCAAGAGCTACCCGTCCACATCAACTGCAACATGAACTGAGGGAGCAGGAGGAGGGGAGAAAAAGCATCTTCCAGGCAATCACTGGCACTTTTTTCCCAGCTGAGCGCCTCATGGGGGGAGCAACCCGTGCACCAACAGGAGCACTTGAAGCATGCTGGTGCTTTATAAATTCACTTTCAGTGGATGTACCAGCATGTCACATGGAGAAGGAATGCATGCTATGCAAATCCAGCCCCAGACTGCTCCCTGCCTAATCTAGCTTTAGATTCAAATGCTTATTACCATGGCGTCTAATCAGGTAATGGGTAATAGACAGGTTTAGTTTGGGCTCCCAGTACTTCAGCTGTATTCTTCCTAAGACACTAAACGTTGAAAAAAAACAAAAAAAAAAAGAAACCAAGAGAATAAAACCCAAGTCTGCAAAGAATACAAGCTCCGGCAGAAAGCAGAGAACAAAAACCAGGCATGGAAAAAAGTATTGACACCTACCAGTAAAAGCCAGGCAGATATGCAAACATTTGGCAGCTCACAAAGAACACAATAATCATTGAGCCCTGCCTGAGCCCCATCGTATCCCTGCAGGGAAGTAAGCACTTAGTCTTTCAGGGTCTCTCCCTTCCCCGATGAGACATAAGGTGATGCAAGGATCTCACACACCCACATAGGACCCTTCTACCAGCAGCTAGCTCCCAGCAGCACCAAGCACAGCTAACCTGTGGGTGCTCTGGGCACCCACACCAGGACCTTCAGGGCCTGGGTAACACATGCCAACCAGGAGCTGTTTGCTGGCTTGGGAGGAAAGGGTTCCCTTACTGCATTAGGGTCCACAGCAGAACACGGGGACCACGGGAACATCATTCCTGGAGGCCATCACCTCCCTGCTTGCTGGCACCAGCCACACACCAGGGCTCACACCACAACCAAGGTAACTTCTGCCCTTATCTGCACCGGACAAGGCGATTCATTTCACTTCTAAGTTTCTCAAATAGTCCGTCTGTGTAAGCCATATGCCACTCCTGGTATCTACAGATGCCAATCTTTCACCTCCATCGTGCGGCTACAACTCAGCCACTGTGCACCAGAAATAACCCTAAGGCAAGGACACAAAGGCCCACCACTCAGGCTTTACAGGTCCTCCTGTCTGTCCACTGCTCATCTGCTACACCAAGCTTTCCAGTGGTGGAAGATAGTGAGGTTTTTAATACTGTTGTCCAGCTCTGACCTTCAGGATGCCGTATCCCAGCAGCTTGTCCTCCCCTGCCTCCACAATGCTGAATGGCACACAGACCTGCAACCAGCTCCAGCAAGGGGTGAAGACAGGGAAATCATGCTACCAGCCTCTGAAGACCCTACAGAACTGCATTGATCCTGCTACGCTACAGAAACTACACTTGGTGGGGTAAGCAGTGTTAGGAATACCAAGACTAACAAAGAGGGGATTTCCCTCTGTGAGCCTAAGCAACATAAGCCACATTTATATTAAGGTTGTAGGATGAACTTATACTTATTAGGCATCAGAGAATTCACATAGGCGACCATCACCCCTGCAACACCTACGTGTCTGTGCAGTCCTGCAGTGTTGGCTCTCTGCTGTCTCGTAACATGGTAAATCCACCTAAAGCACTCTTTCTGGCTTGGATGTTCGTAACATTAACGTGTATTCCTTGGTGTCTAGTACAGACTGAATATTCATTGCATCCCTTCCCTTAATAAAACACCTCCACAACACCCTTCTGATCCGATGCCTGTTTTGGCTAGATGGCTAGACCAACTTTAAGGCCTCCTTTCATTAGGAAACTAAGCTAAAATCATAGGTTAACTTTCCATGATGTATGTTATTACCAAGGGAAGTGAGGTGGCTGATAGTCTGCCTCTCAGGGACATGCGCTCTATGCTTCGTCATTTACTGAATGAATATTCAAATGCTTTGAAAGGAGAAGGAAAACAAACCGAAAGAAACCGGAGGCTGCAGCTCGCAGTGTTTTCAGAAGCCTGTTCAAAGACCAAGCCAGATTTACCAGCGGCTGCATCACTGCCCAGCCGCCTGGGCAGCTGGCCAGGCTCCCCCTCCGGCTCTGCACCTCCCCAGGTCACGGCAGTGCCTGGAGCTGGTCTGGTGGACTTTCTTCCTTGTTCCTGTAGCAGAAACAACAGCAGGGACAGATAAATGAGGAGAAAAGCCCCCCTTTCCCATGCAGCCCAGCCCACGATGCGAGACTCCCTGCCTGAGGACACGGATGGAGATGCTAATCGGGGAGTCCTTCCCAGCACCGAAGGAGCCACACAAAGTATTTACCTGTCCACAGGGACTAAATAACCCAGTAAAGTCATACTCATTTGTGAGCCAAAGAAAGAAAGAGTTCACATTCCTGTATTTACAGCCACTACTGCCTCTGGAACTCTGTCTGCAGCAGTCTCTGGCACAGGGTCATTCCCCTGTGAATGACTGTGAAGAGGGGACAGTGAAAAAGTCCTTCGTCCCACTGTGGCACAGGGACTCGAGGATAGTTCACACACATATTTCCAAGGGCAAAAAGTATTTCAAAACCTCAGAAGCTGCATTTCTGGAGCTGTGGATAACTCACATGCAAAGAGCATGGTTTGCTTATGATAAATCAGGATGGCAACCCACTTGAGATGTAAAAATAATGTAATGAATAAGTATATTTATATTTATAACCCCACAGCAGCTTTATTTATAGGGATGCCAATCACTTTTACGCTGATCTAAAATTGGCTGGCAGAAAGCCTTAGACTATATCCAGGAACCCATCTGTAACAAATCTAAGCTGTGACATCTCTGCATACATTTGGCCAAACAATATCATTAATGCCAGCCATCTTGAATTTAAACGTAAAGATGGGCCCAGAGCAGCTCACCAAGCCTGCCACACAGCCAAAAATGGATGAATTTTGCTATCACCTACTATAAACTAGTTGGGGAAAGGACCAGATGACGGAAAACCAGTCACCGCCTGGGCTGTCTGGATGCTAATACTAATCTAGGTCTGGCTAGAGAGCAAGGCAGCATCCACCTGGCTATAGGTGAACCTCTTTCAAAACCTTTCATCATTCAAAAGGGGGAGCAAGTTAAAAAGACCAGTGGAAGCTCTGCAGTACCACCTTTAAAAGGCAAGGGGATTAAGCTTGGGCTCTTGCATGTAGTTTTTCTTCAATCCATCAGTAAAGACCCAAAGCTGGGACAGAGGAAGATACAGGAGAAATTAATTGAAAGTCATTGCTTGGCCCTCCATCTCAAAGCAGGCAAGGATTTCTAGTGAGACTTCTCCTCTTCCACCACTGCTCAGGACCTCGCAGCTTTGTCTAAACCTGCAGATGTCAAGGGAAGAGGTTGCTGCTGATTTCCACGGGGCTGGTGTTGCAGCATCCCAAACTATCCCGTGTTGTCAGGATGGATCTGGGGACTTTCTGTTGCTGCCCCTACAGCTCAAGTGGGAACCACCCAGAGAGCTGAAAAGTCATGTCTAGTTCACAGGAAACAGAAAAAACTGCTCTTCATCCTAGTGAGGCTTCTGGGGTCTGGTTGTCTCAGAAATGGGGCAAAACAGGGATGGCTCCATGTCAAATACAGACTATGGGTAAATCCACAAAAGTTGCAGTATTTTGGCAAATGCCAAGGCAGAAAAGGTCTGGAATACTGCTTCGAATAGTTCTGGGAACAAACCCATCATTAATTTTCAACACTTATTCAGCAAACGATTTGAATCAAAAGAAGGAGGCTTATGCACACATACTGACAGCATTATTGGGTAGAATTTTGCCTTTGCTCCTTAGATCATTTATGAGAAAACAGCTGCCAGCAAACACAACTGCCTTCCAGCACGATGCAGGGATTCAACTGCCCCTGCCCTGGGGACAAGGTAACCTCTCAAGATCCCTTCCAGTCCAATTTTAATACCATTTTACACCGCAAACTGTTTATATACTGGCATCTGCTCTGATTCATCCCTGGAAATATAGATGTCTGAAAGAGTAACCGATAAAAAGAAAAAAACAAAACCCAAGAGCAGTTCCCTCTCTCAAGAAGAAAGCAAAGGAAAACAACCAGACACAGGGCTACTACATCCTCAATCCAAATGTCTTCCAAACCTTCCAGCTGAAGCTTTCACAGCTAGGCTACCACTCCATCAAAGCCTTGGGCTATGGTTGCAGCCCATGCCATTATTTGACAGCAGTGTTATGGTGCATTGCAGCATGCACCAAGGAGATGGTTGGCAATGACTTTTCCAACCGCACACCTGCCAAAACACCCCCAAGACCCTTGTGCAGAAAACACGGCATTTCAAAGAAAAACTGCCTCTACTTTCTCAACGGGGCATCCTCCAGTGTGACGGAGCTCGACTGCTGCACGGGCTTCCAGAAAGAGTCAGTGAAAGCACGTGGCCAGATGTCCTCACCTTCATGGCAGGATTTTGAGTTTATTCCTAGCACCTTAGGAAATCACTCCTCTGCCTCTAATCCTTTGGAATTACGGAAAATAATAAAATAAATAATAAAGTAATTGTTTAAAAAAAAAACAACTTATGGAAAGTAAAGAGAAAAAAACCCACACATTTTCTACACTTAAGCAGGAAATGCTAAAGTTCTGTCCAAACACCAATGAATGTGGACATTTACAGTTATCACACAGCCAAAACTGAGATGGTTGTGGGAGATGCTGGTCTGAGCAGCTGACCCCAAATGCAGCAGCCAAACAGCGAGCAGTGAGGTTTCAGCAGGGCTCAGCTGCAAGAACTCACTCCCCGGAGGACTGGAGGGCTGGCACGTGGAAGGTCTCTGTCCCCAGCCTCCTCACCTCACTGCTGACACAACAGCTTCCACCCACGCCAACGGCCTCATCAGAAACAGCAGCGCATGTGAAGCAGAGTCTCAGAGGTCCTTCAAAGTCCAAAGCTGATCTCCACCTCTTTCAACTTGCTTCTGGACACAATCAAAACCCAGAGCAGGCTCCTTTCCGAATGAACCCTCCTATCAGTGGTACATAGGCTTTTGATTAGACCCTTTGTAGAGTTGAAAAAAAAAAGATTTGCTCAAGGATGATAAAGTCTAGACACTACAGTATATTTTCCAGCTGATCCAGCAAACGTAAAAAGCCCTCCCTTGATCTCAGACTGCCACGATCAAAGCCATTATCCCATTCAGAGCCCTTCTGAAACTTTAGCTTCCAAATGTGCAAGTTATTTTTAAAATCTAAACCAGGCCGAGCCTCTTGTTTGGAGTTTTATGAGGAAAATGGGGTGTACTCCTTCCAAACCTTCTCCTCTGCCAAGTCTGGAAGTGGCTGGCGGGCACATGGCAGAGGGCAAGAGCAGGGAGGCAGCTTCAGTCCTTGGGGCACCGTGCCTGGGCTGGCACCTCAGTGACACACAGTGGACACGATCTGATTGCATGGGAGGACACAGTCTGTTCCCTGAGGGTGGTTACAGAGGGGAGGAATACTCCCCATCCTTAACCAAGAAGAATTTTTTTTGGAGAGCAAGCAACCTTTGCATCCTCATCCTTAGGAGTCACACCTGCCTTTCGCATCCAGAGTCACGGGGCTGTGTTCTTCTGGGGCCCAGGAAGAGGAAACAGCTTCAAATACTCTCATTTTCTACAGAAATTAAATACAACTAAATGCTACAAGTTTCCTTTACCAGGCAGCAGTATGCCCAAGCACACAAAGAACAGCCAGTTCTGCGCCAAGGGACAACCAGGAAAAAAAAGTCATCTTCCAGTTTCCTGGAGGAGTCTTTCAGGTGGCTGAAAGGAAAGAAGAAACACAGCTCCGCAAAAGCATAGGAAAGCCAACGAGGCATCAGCTCTGCCTTAAGTGTGATGCTCAAAGAGAGGCAACAAAAGACCAGCCAGCCCATCCCAGACCAGCCAGCTCCATGCGGTGAGCACCAAACCCTCTGGCGTGCAGTGGCCACCACAGGAGAGAGGACTTGGGGTCAGTCCTGATGGCCAAGGCTTGCAGCACCCAGGCTGGGATAAGTCAAAGGATGGGCAATCCAGAGTGACAAGAAGCTTGGGGACAACTGCAAGGGCTTTTTGAAAGCACGTGGCCACCAAGCTGCACCTCCCATAAAGGTGGACTTCTAATAGGGGGACATTCTTCAAAGAGAGATGGGGACAGGAGGTGACTCCCCCCACAGAATGGAGAAGAGAGCAACACCAAGCATTCACATGCTCCAAAGCTATTTAAATGCCAAATTTAGCTCCCTAGCAAATGCTTAATTTAACTGAGCAGCTTCTAAAGCACTGGGCAAACAAATCACATTGTCTCCTTTACCTCCCAACATTTGCCTCCACAGCACTGTCCGCTTCCCTCCATGCTTTCACCCTCCGCAATTCCCAGTAGCTTTGCTCCTCCTCCCCCACCTCTCCCTCTTCCAAACCAAGCAGATCTGTCAAAAGCTGAGTGAATCAAGCAGGCACATGCTAGGAGGATGGGGATGAGAGACCCGACGTCCCCTCTAGCATCCCTCGCTGTGGCTGCAAGGGCCATGCTGGGCAGGGGCAATGGCCACACTGCACATCACACATGCCCAGCGCTTCAGGAGGTGTCATCTGAACCTCCACCAGCTTTCCAGCTGGGTGAACGTCAAGGAAAGAATCAGGTTGACAGCATTCCTTAAGAGTATTTCCATCAAATCAGGCTTTTCTCACACCCACACACCGGAGAAGAAAAAGCGAGGGTCATTGGCAACGCGGTGCCGGCTGTGACAGCTGCCACGTCGGTCCCAGAGGAGACACAGGATTTGCCAGCATCTCCCCAGCGTGTTGGTCGGGAACTGGGTGGGGAGGACAGTACACGGGAAACATGCTCAGCTTCACCTCTGCTGTGGCACAAAGCCCAACGTGTGCCCCACCAGTGGTTCATCTTTCCTTAACAAATGCAGAGAGGAGGTGGACTTTAACCTTAGCTTCCATGCAAGCATGTTTCACTGACTCTGCTGAAGCCACCAAAGCCACACAGATCCTAATGGTCCCACCTTGCTCTCACCCTGGCCACTTCCCTCTAATGAGCTTGTCCCAGGGAAGGAGAGCAAATCCCCCACTGCACACCCGTGATCCCTGGGAAGAGCTAACTAAAAGTTACTGATCTCAAAAGTTTACGGTCCCCATCACACGGGAGAGCAGAGGAGCTGATGGCAACGGCTGCTTCTAGATTTAAAAGGATCTAAACCCATCATGGAAGTAGCATGCACCCTGAAGCCTCACCCCCAGAGTCTGTATGTGCCCTTTTGCAGGACACGATGTGTGAGGTGACGAGGGCAGCTGAGGAGCCAGCATCACCAACCCCGACCAACCCCCGCCCCCCCGCTCAGGAAGAAAGGGAAACCAAGGGAAAAAAGGCAAATCGTCCAGCCTCATGCTAACCACCGGCACAACAGCCACCCTCAGCTGCTCTCGGTGATAAATACTGAAGGGAAAAATACGTGATTCACTGCGGTGTCGAGCATGAACCAGGGGCGGGTTCAGCACCGCGTCTGTTTCTCTGTGAGGCTGTCCAGCCACCCCATCCTCTTTGCAGTGTTTTTCATCTCCCATGTCAAGGAGATGGGAAACGTGCGTATCACTGATCCCCCCCTTCCCAAAGCAAACGTGCAAATACAAGCTGAAAAACACCCAATTTCCAATCCTGGCAAACTTACACCAGTAACTTATTCCCAGGCAGAGCTGTGATTTTTGTAAGGGATTCCACTGGGTTAAGGAGTCAAAGGCGTAACTGTACAAACGAAAGCCCTTTATTTCTGTAAAGCCTTTTTTTTTTTCCTTCCCCCTCCTGAAATGACATGGAGTGACACAGCCCTTGCCAGTTCAGTGGGGTATACATGAAGGTTTGTCTGAAAGCAACCTCATTAAACTGGCTAGGTCACTAAGCGCCAATCCGAACACAGAGTCCTCTGATCACCGCATGACGGGCTAGGAACCAAAGGCAACTCACAGTTAAACCCGTGGCAATCAGGAAAAATCCTTACAAACCCCTCCAAGCAGAATCCACCACCACCACCCACCCTTTTTTTAAATTTACTTACATAAGCAGCATGACCGATAACTTGGAGGAAATCAGATGCTTAACGATTAAGCGACAGTGAGGCAGCACTCTGGAAGATAAATACACCCTTTGGAACACCTGCAACAAAACCAGAAGGTATAAACAGACAGTAACTGATTATTCTGATTAAATCTTGGAAGACCTGAAATACCCAACTGCAGCAGAACAAAGCCGGTGTGCAGGGCTGCTCGCAAGTCACACCCATTTTTCAAAGAATTCCCCCAAATAAACCTAAGTGCTTCTATGTTGTTTTTGTTTGCGTGCGTGTTTCTTAAGGTCTAGGCTGATAGGAAACCTCCTCCACCGCACCCTGAAGGGATCCCGTCGCCTTCAGCTAAAATTAGACTTCAAAGGGGAGCAGGTGAAGGTGGGTGTCTCCAACCCATGCTGGCGTGGCGAGGCTCCTACCGCCGGCCCGAGGAGCAGCATGTCAGGGTTTTTTGATCCCCTCCCATCGAAACCAAAGGGAGAGGTGTTTTGTTGTGTTTTTTTTTTAATTAAAAAAAAAAATGAAGGAAAAGAAATAAATAAGGTGTGCTCCAAGGAAGAAAGGAGGGGACAGCAGGTCTACCCCACTGCTGGGCTTGGAGCAGGGACCAGGACGCAGGGAGGTAAGGGTGCAGCTGAGCCACAGGGATGGGATGGGATGGGATGGGATGGGATGGGATGGGATGGGATGGGATGGGATGGGATGCTTGACCCAGCAGCGAGAGGAACCGGCAAAACCCACCAGCAGCTCACCCATTATTGCGGATGCAAAGTAAGGCACCTGCTTTATTGTGATCCGTGACACCAGCTCCGGAAGCCTCCGTCAGAGCAGACTGGATGCAGAACAAGACAAGGGGGATGTGTTCAGCAGACACTCCCCTGCTCTCCTTCCTTTGGAGGAAAACCATTGTTTTCCTCCTCCCCTTCTCTCTGCCCTCCCCCTCCGCATTAAATGCCAGCAGAGCTCAGGGGAATATTTAATCTCAAACCTCAGTAATCAATCAGTTCACCCTCACGCATGAGAAACAGTCATAGCAGTAAGCGCCAAATCCTATTTCTATCCGGCAATACAACGTTTTAATTCCGTACATAAAATTTCCCCTTTAACATAAATCCTGAGCAGATCCGGGCAGCCCCTGGGTGGGGGGGGGTGGAGAAAGACACGGTGCCAGGGCAGAACATGGGGACTGAAGTGGGGGAAGAGAGAGGAGAAACCATCCTGGCGATTATTTCAATTGACGACTTTATACAGCTGCTCCAGTTTGCTGTTGGCACGACGATGCTTTGACCTCGCGTTTGTCCTCCCAGAGGATGGGCAGCAGCGTGGCGAGCAGCAAGCCAACATCCAGCTCTGTCACCAGAATATCCATCGCTTTTATCCCAACACACCAGCAAGTAGGTGGGAAAACAGGGACAGAAAATGCATGATGGTCACACATGGAAAGGTTTGGGCCAGGCTGTGATACAAATAACAGCAACTGGGTCTCACTACGTGTTGCAAGACTTCCTCTAAAAACTGTAACATCAGAGAGAGCTTTTCTAGCTGGTTTCTAGCAATTTTGCGATAGTTTCCTGCAAACACTTGGTTTTGTCCAAGTACGAGCACAGCCAGACCAGCAAGACCATCACGTAGCTACCAGCGCAACAGGTAGGCAGCCGCGAGAAACATCCCTCCTTCACCCAACCAGATCAGTCTCAAGTGGCGTAGCTTACAGCCAGATATGTTAAAAAAAACATAGATTTTTTTAAAGATAAACACATGCACAGATTTTTCTCATATGTAGGAAGAAAAGAGAAGACATCCCGCTGAAGCCCCGCGTGCAGCTCAGCCGCCCTCTGCAGCGACGAAGGAAATGAGAAGCAGAGACCAGGCACGCACCCGCTCGCCGCGGAGTGGTTTGGCTCTGGAAATGTTTCTGGATTCCCCAGGGCAAGCTCTGATCTCCACGAGCTGCATTGAGTCTTGGAGCCATTCTGGAGGAGAAGCCGAAGGTCCCTGGGTACTCAGCTGGAACAGGATGGAGAGGTGGGCTCCAGGTGCCCACAGGGACAGCTGACCCCAGTCCGTGCCCCATCAGCTCAGAGGTCCCCAAAACACCCATTGTGCCACAAGTCAGAAACTAGACCAAACCCACAATGTGCAACAGTAAGCAAGGTCCCCTCCCGGGTCTTGGCAATAAGATGAACCCGCTCACAACTGATGCTCCAGCCGTGCCAGACCACAGTGCTCGGACAAAGGAAGGGAAGCAAGCTCAGGATTGGGGATCTCAGGGTTATCTTTGACTTCTCTGTGTGCAGAAGGGCTGGTTTTTGAAACCTCTTTTTTCAAGTAGATCCTGTGGTGGGCTTCTTCTTTCAGAAGAAAGGCAGCTCGCAAAAGCAGTGTTTGGAAGGGGAGGTGGCACAGTGCAACAGGAATTTTTCAATTCCTCTCAACAGGAAACATCATAGAATCATTTAGGTTGGAAGGGACCTTCAAGATCATCTAGTCCAACCATCAACCTACCTCTGACAAAAAAAATATCACTAAACCATGTCCCCCAGCACCATGTCATCCCATCTTTTGAACACCTCCAGGGAGGGTACCTCAACCACTTCCCTAAGCAGCGCATTCCAAGGCTTGATAACCCTTTCAGTGTAAAAATTTTTCCTAATATCCAACCTGAACCTCTCCTGGAGCAACTGGAGGCCATTTCTTCTTGTCCTGTCACCTGTGACTTGGGAGAAAAGACCAACCCCCGCCTCTCTATACCCTCCTTTCCAGTAGTTGTAGAGAGCAAGAAGGTCTCCCCTCAGCCTCCTTTTCTCCAGAGTGAACAACCCCAGTTCTCTCAGCCTCTCCCCATAAGACTTGCGCTCCAGACCCCTCACCAGCTTTGTTGCCCTTCTCTGAACCCTTCCCTTGCAGAGGTCTGCAAGGGAAACCTACCTGTGTAGATTTCCACACCATGGTCTCCTTCCAAAGGCCAAGGTTCCCTCCCCTCCTTTAATTTTTGGCTTCAGTTGCTTCATGCCCTGTAACATCAGGAATTGCTTGGCACAAGGGACAAATTCCTCAAGCTCCACACACATACCTAGAGAAATTATTACACTCACACACTCCATAACCTCTTTGGCTCACGCTGGGAGATGCACAATTAAGAGGGACCACGCACCATCAATCGCCCGCAGCGTGTTCAAGGAGGATCCAGACGTATCCCCAACCTCTCCCAAAGAGCAGGACTTCACAGTGCAATTCAGGACAGAGATACTCGATGCCGTATCCAGAGCAAATAATCCTCCAAGGCAGAGCAGCAAGCAGAGATTTATTGATTCATGGGAAATGTCCTTATAAATTACTCCATTCAGATCAATGGGACAAGACAAAATGAGGGCTCTCCTCAGCAGTGAAAGGCTGCAACGCCTTAATTTTGTTCCCGTACTCCAGGAAAAACCACTCTTCTGGAGTAGACCCTTCTAATGGGGTTTCATGGACGTAGAGAAGGATGACGCAGAGGCCAGTATGGGCCATGTCTCACCTGGTCCCCACCTCTCTGCCCCGCCGTAGGCAGACCCGATGTATGATTTTTGCAAGCAAGTAGGTAAAAATGCTGCCTGGCATGCGCTTTGCAGCCACAGAGGTTCCATCCACACCTGCCTGTTGGCTTGTGTAGGGCTGAGGACACGACACGACCTGCTGCAGCTGTCCCCCTTGCCAGGAGACCTTCCTTGGACTGCACCACTGGTGATCTGCTCCCAAGACACCGGGAAAGTACAAGCCGCCCTGCCCTTGGAAAGCAGATCTCTGCTTTTCTCAGCTAAAAAACAGGCATCGCCACAGAAGCCAAGGAGTTGATTTTTCAAGAGTAAAGCTGATCCCCCCTCCCTTCTATCTAAAGTTTGCCTCCCTTCTCCACCTGTAAACCAAATAAGGGATAAAGAAGGTCAGTGGCTCCTTCTTTTAGGTACCATGATGGCTGATATATTTTTTATTTTTTTTTTTAAACTAAAGGGAAACTCATTCACTTAAACACTTCAAACAGCTTAATTATCCCTCTCCAGGAACTTGTTTGGGCTTGATTTTTTTATTTTTTTTTTTAAATAACAGAAGCAATCAATCATCCCACAGAGGGCAAACACCCATTTCCCCTGGAAGCCCCCACCTCCAGCCACGGCTGCAGCCACCGGGGCTCCCTCCAGGGCAGAGGAGTGGGAGAAGATGGAGTGGGAGAGCATGGTGGCACACCGTGCCACGCTGCCAACACACAGGCAGATAGGGGGTTAAATCCAGCTGCTCAGGGGTAAGCTGGTCACCTACTACAGATAAGCAAATGGCGAGTAGCAGTTTGCCAGCCCACATTTAAAAATCGCACAAGTCACTTGCAAGACCATCACCAGGTATTTATCTCAGAAGTTGCCCATACTGGAGACCCTGAAGCCACGTTTCATTGAAGCTCTCCTGATGAACTGCTTTCCTCGCTATTGGGAAACCTGCACTAGAGAAGGCCGAAAAGATAAAGCAACTCGGCTTTGAGGCTGGCACCCCAGAGAAGAGGCAGCAGCGCATTCTACCCATTGTGACGTTTTGGTCTTTCAAGAGCTCTCATGGGGCCAAACACAGAAGAATCTGAGATGCTGCCACACAAGACAAACCCCAGGAGATAAAGCAACCCACAAGCTCCAGCAGAGCACCAACACCCACAGACCAGGGTGCAAACGGGTGGCCCCCAGCACAAACGCAGCCACATCCTGCTGATCTTAATGCCAGGCCAAAGGTTCCACCTGGGAATTTAACACATCAAATTCACCCACTGGCATTTAATTTACCTTCAGAGACTAAAACTTCTTCCACCGCCTGCTCAAGCTGACCACCAGCTTTTTATTCCTTTGCATCCAGAAATACTGAACTACTGCCTCTGGAAATTCTGCAAAGATGGAGGGGGCCCTTTTATCTGTCTTGAAGTCACCAGTCATGCCCAGATAGCTGCAGCACAGCCACTAAACGTAAAAATTTGCCAGGCGACGGAAAGCTTATGGCTATGCTGCAAGAACTGGTGCTTCCAAAAATCTGCATCGCCCAATAACCCAGAGCTAGAGATCTCCATGCAGGTTCCTATCAACTATCCTGCAACCTGGGCTGTGATCCAGATCCAGGTTAGCAGGAAAGCACACCAAGGGTCTCGGCCGTGGGATGCCCCATCCTGCTCTCCTCCCAGCTCCCTTCAGAGGAAGCCAGCTGCATCCCGCGTTGGCCCGTTTTTGCATAATCAAAATTGGAGTTAGCCTCCGTAACCACAACTCCAAGGGCATATTTAACCCAACTAGAAGACAAAGGAGATTGGGTCCACCGCAGATTAAATTAGCTGAGCCTGCTTAGGCCAGGAGCTCCCGTCTGCCATCAACCACACTCTGCATGGATTTATTCCTCCTAGCTCCACAGTTTGGCTCACCTGCAGCAGCCGCATCCTTGCACGAGCGCGACGCTGTGATGCCACCACCAATGCCCCGTAACCCACACCCCTGGCTCCGAGCCGGGGTGGCAGCAGGTAGGTAGCAGCCAGGAGGGCTAGGATGGGGAAAACAGCGTCCTTTCCAACACAGGGAGCCCAGTTTGCCCAGCGTTTTCTTTCCCTACTTCCCTTGAGGTCACTCTCCCCTCCGTTTGGCCACGACAGACAAGCCAGGCATTCAGGGAGAAAGATATTATTAGCCTGTGCACAGCTTGTCTGCAGTCACTGCAAAGGTGATCATAACCAACGTTTGCACCCTAAAAGAAATCCCAGTGCCCTTCCCCGGCCTCCACCTCCCAAAGCAGAGAACAAATCCAGCTGCTCCGCAATCTTATCTCCATACAGAAACAGCTGGGACAGAGAGGTTCCCCCAAGGCACGGTTTATTAAAGGCACCTTTATTTAGTCGGTTCTCTTCCAAACACCCCACTGAAGCGCCGTTCCCAGACCAGCCCTCACCCCGGCGGCAGCAAACGCCACCCAGGCAGAGTCCTGCAGCGGGGCCATGGCACCTGCCACCCCAAAGAGCTGCAGGGCTCTCCTGGGGCAAACAGCAGCCTCCGTCCGGGGGCATCGACCCAGGCCAAGGCACTTGGGGGGACCCACAGCTGGGAGTCACCGGGAGCTCCCAAACGCACCCTGGTCCCACTCCAGGGAGTGGGACATTAGCGAAGTCCACAGGACATTCCCTATTTATCCAGCAGCTCTGCCTCTGACCCCGTGCCAGGCACGCTGCTGCAGAGGTTGGCACACCAACAGCCAAACAGACCTAATCCCCGGTGTCAAGAACCCCACTGCACGGCGGCGCCGGGTCGCACGCATCCCGGGAAGCCTCCCCACAACCACCGCCTCTCTATTTATCCAACGGGCGACCTTTACACGTTCAGCTATTTTCATCCCGCCGCGCCATTAACAGATGCAAAAGGCAGTTGGGTAAGGCCTTCGACAAAAATCTCATTTAGAGATCAAGACAAGCTTAATTGGTTTCTAGCCAGACCTGCACAAAGATGGGTTACCCCACAAATACAGTTGCTAATCTGCCCATTATACTCCCTAAGCTCCCACCAACAAAGAAAAAGAAAATAAAGAGGAGATGCACAAAGGAATGCAGCATTTTGAGCATGTTACTTCCAGTGAGTAACACATCAGAAGCAATCAATTCTGCAAGAACAAGGGCTTTGCTTTTCTTTGAAGGAAAAGGATAACCAAATGGTTAACAAAATAACAAGAAAAAGACCTAACACAGACCAAATCTGCATTTTCCACAGGCAATCCCCATCCATTTTAGGCTCTTGAAGAGCATTTCCACCAGCTATTGTTTCTGTGAGCAGGCAGAAGTAGGGGAAAAGCTGATGTGGCTGAAGAGACATCACGTCACAAGTGACAGAGGAGAAAGGATGGAAAATCTCATGATTCAAAAGCACAGGGCTGAAACCCTGGAGGCCTGAATTCACTTCCTAACTTAGCTGTAAAAAAAAATTTAAAAATCGTGAGTTTCCTGTGTGATCACATCCTAGATGATTTATTCAAAAACCTGGCGTTGAAAAGTGAGGGAGGGGGAGGAAGCAGGAGGAGGAAGGGGAAGACTCGGTCCTGTGGCCTTTTAGTAGGCTTGGGGTTAGACCAGCACTGGCGAGCTGTTGACATCCATCTGTGCTGGGTGCTGCATGTCCTGGAGCTGGCAATGGGGAAGCATCCCAGGAGCATCCCAGGGCTGCAGGTGAGAGATGCCCCTGCTCCTCTGCCCAGATGGCTGGCAGGGGCTCACCAACACCACATTCCCACCAGCAGCACTCTGCAGGCTTTCGTAACACGGAACTCCAAGCAGAAACAAAACCACGTGCAAAATGGAAAGGTTAGTGGTAATTTCCCCTCTTGCAGCTACGCAAGAGTTAAGAAACAAGAATATATAAAGCTGTTCTCCAAACGCAGCGTATTATAAATGAGATGGCATGCAATTCCAGGGCTGCAGAGGCAGCTGCGGCAGTGGCACAGGTAAAGAGGTGATGAAAGTGCTTTTCGGTTACAACTTCTCCCCTTGTGCAACAGCCTGGGACTCCCAGGAAGCCTGTTTATTTTCCTGAATCTGCACCAATTCCGCTGGGTGGGAAGGGCTGCTCCCAAGGGAGAGCGGAGCCGCAGATCCTCCAGCAGGACAGAGCCAAAAGCAAGGTCAGCAGCAGGATGGATGGTGGTCATGTGGCGGTCATGTGTGTTGGACCTTCACAGCAACATCCCTCTGGCTCCAAAGCATCTTTCACAGAATCACAGAATCGCCTAGGTTGGAAGGGACCTTTAAGATCATCTAGTCCAATCATAGTAAAAAAAAAAACAAAAAACCAAAAAAAAAAAAAAAACAAAAAAAAAAAAAAAACCAAAGAAAAAAAAAAAACCCCAAAAACAAAAACCAACAACAAAAACCCAACACTAAACAATATTCCCGAGCACCATGTCAACTTGTCTTTTGAATATCTCCAAGGATGGTGCCTCAACCACTTCCCTGAGCAGCCCATTCCAATGCCTGATAACCTTTTCAGTGAAGAAATTTTTCCTAATATCCAACCTGGATATTGAACCTCCCCTGGAGCACCTTGAGGCCATTTCCTCTTGTCCCATCTCCTGTTCCTCGGGAGAAGAGACCGACCCCTCCCAGCTACACCCTCCTTTCAGGGAGTTGGAGAGGGCGAGGAGGTCTCCCCTCAGCCTCCTTTTCCCTTTTTTCTCTGGATTCTTTTCTCAAAGATCCAGATCTTTGCATGAGTCTTTTGCAGCAGGGGGGTTTGCTATAGGACAGAGGGTCGGAGAGGTGTTTTTTCAAGACCTTCCTCAACCACGACAGCTACACGCAAATCCAAGGCTTGGCACAAGCAAAGGGCAGCCCGGTCCCAGGCCTTGGACAAGGGCTGCCAGGTGTGCAGATAGGGGCTGGTGCTGTCCCAAAAAAGTTGCCGTGGGAACCCCAAAGTGAACAAATTCAAACTTTTACTTTCAGCAGCGAGAAAATCTGTTATTAGCAGCACCAAGTACAGCCCAGAGGCTGGGTACGGACATCCCCATTGATGTTATCTGACAAGGCGACTGCTGGATGTGTTTTGTTTGGCTTCTTCCCCTCCCTGGAAAAAACGAGCATCCATTTTTCCATGGGTCTTTCTCCCCCTTCCCCGTGTTGCCCAAAGAGTGGATTTCCCATACATCTCGGGACGTACTGTAACAGCCCATTGCTGCAGCTGGAGCCCAGCTCTTGGCATCCCCAGGGATAGGTTCCTCCTTAATTGTTCCAACACCCCACAGCAGACCGGGGATGCCAGACCCCCAAAGACAGAGTCTCCCCCCTGATTCCCACCAAAATAAAAGATGTAGTTCAAAACATGAGGCAAAGGGAAGAAAATGGGGACATGAGGCAACCTAGCTGTGAGACATCACCACCACTAATCTCACGCATCTCTCACCCAGTTCAGCCTCATCCCCCGTGCGTATTCTGAGCATTTTGAGGTTAAAGTCCTTCTTCACTCTCTTTTTCTTACACTACAGGATGGCTTGAAAAGCCTGGGAGGTACTGCATTTTACGGATTAATGTCCTGGTGTGCCAACTGAGGGAACAGCACGATTTCGTGACTATGTAACCCAAATCACAGACCATCACACATGGCTGCAGTCAGAACACAGCTACGGCCACCGCTGCATCACTTAAGAAATGGCTGTTGAACTCCGCGAGTGGAAGAGCAGCATTCAATACAAAAGTAAATGTGAGAAAATGATGAGCATAAAGGCTCATTTCCAGCTCCGTACCCAAAAGCACACAGACTGTAGGGATTACAATATTCAGCATGCTCCAAAAATTTTCCTCAATATCTTTTTCCTCCATGTGGTAGGTAGAGATTTCTTGTGGCTCCAGAGCCACCAGCTATTTCACAGGCAATCTGCCCAGCAGCACTCCCCCCAGAAGATAAAAGGAGCTAGAGTTTATAAATGGATCCGAGTTGTTCCCCAAAAAGCCTCCAGCTTCTTTGCAGTGTGCCTCCAAAACACTCAGGCGAAGCGGCAGCATGTGGGCCAAGGTCTCAAAAGCGATCTCTCGTACCCAGAGAGCTTGGTAAGCAAATGACTTACGTAAAATATCTGTCAGGATACCTGTTTGAAGTGCCAGCTCTTGTAAACAGGGTTGCTCTGGAGGCACTGGGGATTAGCACAGTTCAAACAGTCCTTGGAGTGACTTATCGGAACAGGTTTGCAAGTTCAGCTTTTCTCCTCCCTGAGCTTGCCTGGCCAAGCAATACCCAGGCTCCTGACAGCCTTAACCCTGCCGACTCTTGCGCATGGAGGCTGAGAAACAGGGCTGGGAAAAGCCCTGTGCTTGACCACAGGATCTGGCAGCAGAAGAAAACCCAAGGCAGCATCGCCATCCTCTCCCTTGCAGCTGGAGGAGCTGCAAAGCCAGGGTGTCCAAGAGAAGGTGGATGAGTGTCCCTTGGCAGAGGAACAGCAGCCGAAAATCGTGCACGGGGCACGCAAGGAGAACGGTGCCAAGCAAAGCAGGGCAGCTGAAAATCACCACGTGTCCCAAAGGCTTAACCTGGTAGGAAGGCAGAGAGCAGCCCTTCTCGCCTGCAGCGGGCACACGGCTGCAGCCAGGACGCTCCTAGTGCCTTGGGGACAGAGGGGAGAAAACCTCAGCAAATGAAGCATCCTTTACATGCAATTTCTGCGAAAGCCAGGCACAGCACACAGCAAGGGTATCCACCTTCTCCCAGCCACATCTCCCCCAGCCTCAGCTCTGGCAAGAAGGTGCTGCCCTTTCCAGAGGTGGCAGCATGAAGGAATGGGAGTGTGAAGGGTGCCTGGCAACCACGGGAGAGAAAGCTTTATACAAACAGATTTACAGCTGCTTACAGCCACACAAGTATCCTTGAAGGAAACAGCTGCACTGGACGTCAGCTGCTGCAGACTCTTCAGAGTGGCATACAAGAGTTCACAGCTCCTTGAAGCACTGTACATTTAGAAGATGCTGAAGCCAAGCAAGGAACAGGCACCCAGGAAAAAAAAAAAAAAAAATTAAAAAAAACCAAACCATCTCATGGTTAGGTGGAAGTCAGATGGACATGGAGCTCCAGCTTTGGAAAGGCCTGCACAAAAGGAGCACTGCACTCAGGAGCAGCATCGGGGCAGACCCACCACAGCCTAAGCTAAATGTCATGCAACACGTGAGCCACAGAACATCCTGGCTGTGCTGCCCCTGCGGCCGCGCCACAGCAAGCAGTTCATCTGGCTTGTTTGGGGCAGGGGAAACGATCTCAGACTGCTCTTCCCTGCTGGAGCTTGGAGCAAGGTTTGCTGCTAACAGAGGTCGCAGGTAACAGCTGACGAGCTGCCAGGACATCACCTGAGCAGCATAAAACACCATGGGTCTTTCCACCACCCTGACCCCGCTCTTACACCCCAGACATGAGCGACTGCAGGTCCCATGCCAGAAAAATGCCCCTCTGCATCCCCCGTTCTCATACTCTAGTTTTCTTTGATTTTTAGGACACATACCATCCTCTCCTCCAGGCCCAAGGAGTCCAAAGCTGGCTCCTGGGTGCAGCCCCAGCTCTCCTGCCCTGCAGCCTCGGGGTACGGGCAGTTTTGTTCCTGTCCAAAAACAGTGCGTGTACTTTCCTGCCTGTTGGCAGTCTACCCTCAAATGCTCAACCCTAAAAATCTCTGAGGACGCCATGCTTGCTATAAGGACCTCCATCGGGAAGGTCAGCTGATTGTCACTCCTGCCATGCATCGAAGGAACCAATGCCCCAGCAGAGGTTTCCCCAAAAGCTGCCAAGCCCCGTAGCTAAGCTTTGCATATTGGTACAGAGCCCAGCTGCTGCTGTTTCATGCAAAACACCCCCAAGTCAGCCTCTGAATGGCACAATTTTGAATTGCCTTCCTCCTGCCATAGTGCCCCGGGGTAGGATCTGCCAGCAGCCTGGCCCAGCCCCACCAGGAGACTGGCGCGGAAGCCCCACAGGAAAAGACAAGCAGCAGGGAGCAACGCACACCTGGAGGAACCACCGTGTTTTTCTCTGCTCTTCTGAGGACGAGCACAGGTCGGATGAACTAGTCGGGTCCTTCCCCTCTCTCAATCTCGCTGCCGCCTGCCTGCTGCCGGGTGGCTTCGAGTTTTGGCGCGGCCGGTTTCCACACAGCGCCTGCGCGCAAGGGACGGGGAGCCCCAGTGCGAAGCTCCTGGGGACAGCCCAGACCCAGCAGCTGGGTAAAACTGGGATCAGCTTCTGAAAACTGTCCCTTCGGGAGGGGATGGTAAAAGAAGCAAGAGTCACCCTCACTGCCAAAGCCAGAGCTGGACCCTTCTGCTGCTCCTCCTCCACACCGTATTTCCTTTATCCACTTGTGAAAGGACTCAGAGCGACAGAGCAGCCCGGAGAGGACAGCCCTGGCTCCCAGGCCGCGGTGCTGCGGGCACAGGGAGGGCAGGATGCGGGCGAGCAGCAGGGAGCTGAGAGCGCCGTGCCGGGCGCTGCACGCACTGCCTGCTCCCCAGGAAGAATGCAGGAGGCCAAACATGAACCCACTTGTCTGGCAAGGTGAACAACCCCTCAGTCATCCGCCAGGCCCTGCAAGCACAGAGGAACCCGGTGCTCTGGGTTGAGAAAGGCGAGGATGCCTCCAACCAGCAGCGTACCACCTCTCACTAACGGCGCTGCAGACGTGCTGCTGTACTTCCTCAGAGCCGAGTCCGGAAGAGTTCGGCGAGAGAGCTCCAAAATGATGTAAAAGAGAAATCCACACAGCAGCGAGGCAACTGGGATGTCCCCCAGGAAGAGGTGAGGCGTGAAGAGCCACCCTGCTCCAGTGGTTTGACATATCAGCATAGCCATGATGACCGTGCTGGCTGAGAACATGCCCCTCCACCAACATTGCCCTCCCAGTGGGCCAAGGCAACGTTTTGAGTACAAAGACTCTCACGGCAACTCAGTCCACGAGGACTAATATACTGAGTAATTTATTGAGTCATGATAATAGTGATTCATCATGACTGTCACTAGGTTGGGCCACTCCATCCACGTGGCTGAGTTAGGAAGAGGCCAGCAGTGACCTCCTCACCCAGGTGCCCCAAGCACTACAAACCTTTCCCATTTAACAAATCCACAACAAACTCCCCCAAAGGGCTGGGGATGAACGCAGGAGGGAGCACGAACAGGATGGGGTGATCAGAGATTCACATGGAGCACACAGAAGTTGCTCCAGACCTGGGCACAGCATGGGACAGGACACCCTTGGGAATGACCCCACCCAACTTCACCATAAGGAAAACATGGGCCAGATGTTCAGACAACATCATGCGTTAATTTGGTTAATTTGCTATAATTCAGGTGGCTGGTGCTCAGGCCACACCAATCATGAAACAAAGCACTGTCAGCTCAGACCATTAAACTCTCCAGTCAACTAACCACATCTTCATGGTGTGCCAGGCCGCTTCTTTCATCTCCAGCTCATTTGGTTTTCTTCTCAGTGGCCACAAAGATTTGAAAACTTTATGACTCGCTGAGCTGACATTTTCTACGCTACCCCAGAACTCCTGGTTCTTCAGTGTATTCCAAAACATCGAGACACACCACAAGGTCAGGAGATACCCAGTGCAAATGATCTACTGAGAGGGCAGGAGGGTAAGAAGGCACCAGCACAGCTTTCCTCCCAACCCTGCTCAGGCTGAAGAAGCAGTGGCGGGGGAAAGAAGAATCAAAGGCAAACGGCAAATCGCACTCAGTGTCTTGCAAGGGGCAGAGGACCCTATATTTTTCACAGGAAATAGAAAGTTGGAAGCATGTCATTAAGGGTGAGGGAGCCAACGCAATATGCAGAAGAGCTTCTGTTGGCATATTTAACTTCTTTCCAACCCTTTGCCAGTTGTTTCTCTCATCCCCTGGTATAGTAAGAACGTAGAGTAAGTAAATATAAATGGCTGAGCATCTACATTAACCAACAGAGAGGATGGGACACTCAGTATTCCTTCCCCAATTTACAGCCTTTTGTTCAGATCACCTCTGGTTTTTTTCAGCACAGCACTGGTGTCTGTTGTGGTGCAGGAGTGAAAAGTACACATATGATTATCTTAAAAAGGAGGGGGAGGGAAGGGGGGGAGGGGATCAATATGGACATGATTTGACTTTTACAGCATTTGGCTGCCACAACTTGCTAATAAACAGCTGTCCCAGCAGGTCCATGCAAGCTTAACAGCACAGCAGTAAAACGAAGTATTTTTCTCCCCCTTTTAAGAGTTTTGCTTATATAAAAAGTGTATTTTAAAAAAAAAATAATTGCAGGCTAAATAACTGTAGTCAGGGCACGCTCAGTTCTAGCAGAACAAGCGCGTCCTGGTTCACACGGCCTCACCAGTCACTCCATGGCAGTGACAGCTTCCCAAAGCCAAGTTAAGATATTTAATTACCAGCATCAAGTCAGAAACCAAAGCGCCCAACAAAATCCTCATTTGTGAGCGAAGCCTGCAGAAATCTCGTTAAGCAGGCTTTGGCAATCTCCAAAGCTGATAACTGGGTGCCCTGGCTTATCAACTGCTAGCGCACACACACACTCACACACACAAAAAAGCTCTGCATACTTGCAGCGCCAAGCAAGCCTTCAAGGCAGCCCTGCTGGCCTCTTAAAAAGGCTCATATAAACAGACGAGCTTCATAGAATCACATGGGGTTGGAAGGAACCTCTGGAGATCATCTAGTCCAACCTCCTGCCAAAGCAGGGCCACCCAGAGCAGGTCCCACAGGAACGTGTCCAGGTGGGGTTTGAATGTCTCCAGAGAAGGAGACTCCACCACCTCCCTGGGCAGCCTCTGCCAGGGCTCTACCACTCTCACAGGAAAGAAGTTCCTCCTCACGTTTAGGTGGAGCTTCTTATACTCAAGTTTGTGCCCATTTCCTCTTGTCCTGTCACTGGGCACCACTGAAAAAAGACCAGC
>VXAK01012178.1:0-51525 GCA_013399435.1 Arenaria interpres
CTAAAATCCTCTTTCAACCCAAATTATTATATGACTTTAAAAGGTCTGCTTAAAATATGCTGTTTTCTCAAAAGTCTGTAAAGTTTTTTATTAAATGTGAGCATACTACTTGTAACAGCAATTGTAAAATATCTTAAGAGGCATAAGTGCTTCTTATTGCTTTGATTTTGCTCTAGACTCCATGAAATTGTAATATTAAGTGACTTTTTCAAAGGAGAATGTTCTTCATTCATACAAATATCAAGTGAATTTTCAAAATCCAATAGTATAAGAAAGTGAATTATCCTGCAGTTCCTGATAGCTCTGTGAAATTTTGTTTCAGTGCAGCTTCTTGTTGTAGGCTCTGTATTTTGCCTATAGAGGTCCTAGTGTAGATGCCTGAAAATAGAGTTAAGATTATAACAGTTCTAGATGCCTGACAGCTTGTCAGTAGACATACGGACTTTACTAGAAACTTGGCCAGTTGTGTTGTTTTATAATATATAGGAAATAGTACAGCAAATAGCTTTTTAGTTTTCTCTTCTCTGGTGTTTATGGAAGATAAACTATAGAATGAAAGCTGAAGTACTTGGTTAAGATAGGTATGTCTAGCACTATAATTAGCACCGAGTTAATGTGGCCCACTGAGAAAACAGCAAGGTGTGGCTATGCTGCAAAATAGATTGCAGTGGTGGTGGAGCTGGAAAGCTCTGAATCCTGTGGTTTGGTGAAGTGCCATCCAGACTTAGGAGTTCAGGGCAGGAAGAGTCCTTGTCAGCTGCTTGGATGAAGTGCCTCATAAACTAAAACCTGACAAGATCTGCGTGTGTTTTAAGCATATGGACTCCTGCAAGAAATACTTATTCTTAAGTAACATGGTAAATCTTCTTTTGCGCATATACTGCAGAGCTGCTGAAGTGATTTGGCTTATGCAAGATGGCGCTTTATAAACTCTCCAGCTCTCTTAGCTGCCAGATACATCTTCAGGAGTCTGTTTTCCTTTTTTTTTGAGAATAGCTTTATTTTTATCTGGTGATGAAATACTTCAAGACATTTGTCACTCAAGCTGTTGCAACAACAGTGTTATCTGCCATACACCCTGAAAACTAGGAAAGCTTCCTTTTCTCCTTTCTTTTGGAGGTTGTAGTGTAGAAATAATTTGTATTGCAATATTAAGTGTAGTACTAGTAACCTGCTCCCCCACTGCATAATCGGGATTTCATCTACTCCTGGGTGGATGAAATGGTCTACACAGAGGAAAAAGCTGATTTTTCTGCAGGCTTGGAGGACAAGTCAGGTTTTAATATCCCTCACTGCTTTGGATATTTGCCTTACCTTTTCAGTGTCACCTTAAAAGTTGGACAGAGAGAGGAAGGGTTTCTTTAGTGTTTTTTTTCTCCAAATGTTTCTGTATATGTTCTGTTCTAAGATACTGTTCCTTTCTCATCAGGCTATATTTTTTCCTTAAATAAAACCCAAAAGATAAATTAAACAGAGGTCTGTCTCTTCTCATAGAACTGAATGCATTAATTCTTTTTACTGGGATGGGAGAGTGTTCAGCCTCTTGAAATCTGACTTCGATAGCTTTACTTCACTGAATTGGGACTGATGCATCAGGCTATGGATAAGCAAGTGGGGATTAAAAAAGGCTGGTTCATTAAATTCATCATATGATGACCATCCTTTTGGCTGGATGGTAAATAATGGAGTGTGTTACTTGTGTGGGTAGGAGGAGCATGCATGTAAATTAAATGACCATGTGAGTGTGTATAGACTTGTTCTCAGTGAAAACAGCCACATAGTGAAACAAACTTCATATAGGGTGACTTGGGCACATACAGCTTTAAGTGCCATATGTCAGTAATACAACTTTCAGTGTGTAGGCTAAGGCTACTGAATTGCTCCTCAGAGGTGTAGATTCTTATTTGCATTTGGTATAGTTTTAAAGAAGGACTTGACTTAGTTCTGTAGACAGTCAGTGATTGTTCTTTATTCTTAGATTACTTAACCTCTCTGAACAAATTTGAAGGCAAGGTATCTGAATTGGCTCACCTATTTCTCTTGCAAGGCTATGACCACTTATCTAATATGGACAGTTTCTGGCCTGAAAAAACCCTAAGAAGAGCGTGCTGCTTAGAGCTATAATAAGCACTAAGTCTTGCATCGCTTGCTACTATTTGCAGGAGAGTGATTTAAGGAAAACACAATTAGTATGAGATTAATCTGAGGAGGATGTATTCTGACCATAACTTCTCTGCCTTGGCTTTCTTCTGGTCATTTCATGGAAATCTGAGGGGCTCAGGGGAGTTGATTTTTTTTCTTTTGGAGGGTTGGGTGTTTTTTGTTTTTTTTTTTTTACAGTTCTTGAATTTGTGCATGTTTGGTTAAGAAAAGAGGAGAGTAGACAAAGATAATAGATAAGACAGATAAAGAGCTAGAATCCTTCATGTGACATCCAGCCTCTCCATTAGAGTCACTGGAAAACACAACATCTGTTGAATTTTAAATCCTTTGGATAAAGGCTGCCCATCAGGACTTGTAAGAAGAAGTTAACAACTATTGCAGAGACTAATGTATATCTGCATCAATTAATGAGCTTATGCAGGATTTTTTTTTAAGGCCCCTGAAATAGTAGTTTAGAGTGATAATTAAACTAGGAAACTTTGGATAAGCTTCAAACTTTTCTTCTGTTATTTGAATGTGATCTGAGGTAGAAAGGAGTCTGCAGGGACTTGTACTAAAACAGTGCAAATACTGCCTTACGTTCTTGAAGGGAGTGTAACTGTGCAGTGTGAAAATACTGTTCAAGGAAATGGCTACTTAAATGCTGCTCAGTCAAGGAAGGAGGAAGAGCTATTTTATATAGTAGCCTAACCTTGCACTTCTGGTTTTGCAAATCTTTATAGCTTAAAGCTTCTCTTCAGGTAGTATCATTTTGTCAACTAACTGCCAAAATAGATGTTCTGTATGTCATAAAGTCATTGGTATATGAGCTTCCAGTAAGCTTTCGGTTTATTTGGGGAAAGATCTGGTCTTAAGCTAAAATCTATTACCTAGTTACTCCTCAGACTCTTTCACAGTTTGAGCTGTAGTGTTTTTCTTAACTTTTGGTGCCAAGTTAGAGAAAAAAATAATCCGTGGTAGGCACCTAAAATTATTAAACTTCTATTAAATTGCTGCCATTTAATACATCTGAATTGTAATAGGATTTGGAAGTCACTGTGTACTCCTTTGCATGTATTTCCCTTCCCTTATGAGGACATGGAGTTAATGGATTACTGGATTACAGTAAAGCCTGTGACTCCCTGCTGTTTCATGTGAAGTGTTGTTACAGGGGCAAATCTCTAGCAGTATACTGGAGGAAGAAGTCAGTCCTGTGCATAGTAGTTCACTTACTGTGCAGACTATTGGAAAGTGTATGCTACAGAGTTCTTAAATGTGATCAGTAGGTCACTGATCTCTGTAGTAGTATATCTAATCACAACAGGATGTCCCAAGGCACAACCTTCAACATGACAGACAGGCACTTTTTTCTTCTGATCAAACATATCTTGTAGAAGAACAGCATGCAATCATGTTTTCATTCATAACAGGATGTTAATATGTCATGAAGCAAAAAGCTTCTTGTTTTGCAGCCTTGAACTGGTTAATTTCTGAATAAAACCAAAGCCATACTAACATCTTGTGAAGCTACAGTATTTTATAGTAGGCTCTCTGGATTAGTTGCACAGTGAGTTTGTAAACAATAGCATCAGTATCCTCCTTCAGACCTACTCAGGTGGACCTGGAACTTGCACTTCTATTGTAGTACTCTAGATGGTTTTGCCAAATAAGGGAATTTATGCAAACTCACATAATAGGAGGGCAGGCATACAGAAACTGGACCACTCTGTATTGCTGTGTAACCTGCCTCCCTTTTGGCCCTTTTCCCTGCTGAGCTAAATGACAAGCTGTCTGAGAGATTAGGGAGAGGTGGAGGATGGATTTGGTGTTTTACTTCATAAAGCTAATGATCTGCATAGCAAATGACTAATCTATACTCTAGGGCTGTAACATGAGTATCTGTTCTGCTGGCAGGTTATAGTGGTTTAATTTACTGATATGGGACATAAGTGCTATAAAAGCTGTTTCAAAAAAGCAGGAATGGATGCACTGATTATTTTTACATTAATATTTTCCTATAAGTATTTGCACTGTTTTTACTGTAGAGATGCTAGTGTGTTTTGATTTGGGCCCTCTCTTTCAACCAGTTTCTTTCTCTGTCCCCTGACAGCAGGGTTTAAGAATTCAATGTAGTCTAGTGTCATGCTTGTAAGCTGTTTTAGCAATGGGAAAGGCAAGTGGGTAATTTGATTGTTTTATGCCAACTAAAGTGTATTTGGGTGGGGAATGCGGTGAACTTGTTCTCTACCTGGTCATGTATTCTGCCGGCATTATCACTTGTAGTAAAGCTGATATAAATTACCCTTGAATATTAAATAAACTGATTTTGCTTTCAGCTCCTTGGGTTCCTAACTCACCTGTAGCAGTACAAGGTAGTAGCAGGAACGTGTATGCCTGAAGGAGCGCAGTGCTAAAAAACAATCTAGAATTGTTGTCTTCAAAGAAGTATAGCCTTGAATCAAACTAATTATGAAACTGTATCAACACGTTTTGCTGAAGGGAAGTTAGTAGCAGTTTGACTGTGGTGTCTCTCTAACTTGCCAATCGGTTTAGATGCTCCTTATGTAGGAGCATCCTTCTTCCCAAGTA
The DNA here is from genome assembly GCA_013399435.1 of Arenaria interpres. Lineage (NCBI taxonomy): Eukaryota > Metazoa > Chordata > Aves > Charadriiformes > Scolopacidae > Arenaria > Arenaria interpres. The sequence continues at coordinate 4,732 of VXAK01012178.1, forward strand.
GTGGACATTACAGAGTTCAGAGGAGAAGCTGCTGCTCTTAGCTTTGGCAGTGTTTGAATTACTGCTCTTCTAAACAGAAAACTATAGTTGTCCTGTTATCAAGGCCTGTGTGATGATTGGATGTGAACAGAGGCGTGTTCTATTAGACAAATGGTATGGCAATAGATAGTAACTGACAACTATTTGCCTTCAAGAAGCATGAGAAAATACTGACAAGCTTTTTGTTATGCTAATAGATCCTCCTACCTACAAGCTTTATAGTTCTTTACACTAATGGCCAATCCATAATCATAGGATTGTCAGATGGCCAGAGGGCAAGCAAGGGTAAGAGGTAACACGATGTTAACTGTTCTGACCTGTGCGTAAATTCAAAATAAATGAATTGTTGTATGGGCTTAATTATGCTGCTGCTGGCTATAAGCAGATTGGAGCCACGTGAGTATTGGGAACATGTAAAGTTTTGTGGAGCAATTTTTTTTTTTTTGCTTTAAATGTGGTCAATGCACCTGTCTCAAGAACTTGCCTGCTGAATTCTACTCTGCTTAGTATTTTTGTAGAGACCGGTGTCGAGTAAGTTCTTCTCTGTTCCTTTGGAAAATAAATATGTAGGCTTGGCCAGAAGTATACTGGACTCGGAATGGTTTGTATGAAAGCTAAGAAACTGTAGGAGTTCTAGTTAATCAGCACAGATGCGCTTTCTGCCTCAAACTTGGCTTAGGTAGTATCTACAGTTCGTATAGCAATAAGGTAATCCTGATGGAGCAGGTCCACTGTTCAAGCGAGCCACAAGCAACCCACTAATTCCAACCTTGAAGCATTTTTAGTCCTGCAACCCTGCTGCCAAGCTAGTATTAAGGTGTGTCAAATGTTCTCTTCAAATGAACAGGCTCAAAAAAAATCCCTTTCCTGTAGCTTGTTCTCTCATTCTTATGTAGGTTGTAATGGAAAACTCCAAACTGAGATATGGAGGTGGTGTTCATGCAGTACTGAAGCTCTGACTGTAGGCTGGATTACTAGATTGAAGAATAGTAATTGGCTCTCTGAAGAGCAGGAACTTTGATGTTCACTAGTCTGTCTTTGTTAAACAAGGCAATTAAAGATAACAGTGCACTGCAGACTAAATTTACCTTGCCTAATGAAGGCAGTAGGCAGCACAAGTGGAGTGTAAAACCTGTCAAATTGCCAAATATGACATAATTGCTCCTAAGTCCCTCAGAGGATGTTGTGACTGGGCATCTGTTTGCTCAGGTGGCCTGAACTGATGTGGAATATAATCTTGTTGAGCTCTGGTTTAAATACTGTACTACCCATCAGTTTCTATACATGACTTGACCTTTATTAACCCTCTCCAAGTTGAATAGCTTGCATACAGCACGGCTTGTTGGAATATACCTCTGATAATTTCTTGAAACTGGGAGCTGTGTAACAGCTTGGAAGTGAGGCAGTGTAATTGCCTTTACGAGCTTTGAAATGTAAGCCTCTAGTTCTGTAGCACAGTGGCACAACACTCCTTCAACTGCCATCAGTAATGGTCTTATCTTCCTTTTTAACCATCCTTAAGGTTACTTAGGTGTTTCTAGTGATGGTAAAAATCACATATGCTTGTAGACACTCATCAGTGAGTGTTACCATGGCCGAGTAATATGATGAAAACTGTTCAGTTAATTCAGTTAATCAAACACATTTTAACAGCTGTTGCTGCTCCCTCCACCCCACCCCCTGCCTAGTGGGACAGAAGATTAGTTAAAAAAAGGGTCCTTGTTTTTTTGGTAATTTTGTTTTCTTTTTTACCCTGTACGTGGAACAAACTGAAGCTTCCTGCCACTGCGAGTTTTTGCTTTGTTTACATTAGAGGATGACAAAGCAAATTAAGTTTGATTAAGGTTACCCTGCAATATAACTGCTGGAGTTCAGGAAAATTTGGTTTTGGATACTTCAGCTTGGTTTTAAATCATGAGTTATCCTAAGCTTTGTTATATGACTATCCTCAGTGATTTTTTTAACACCCAATGTGCTAGTGCTGCTCTCTAAAACTGCTATTTTGGGCATGTATAGACTGTAATGAGTAATAAGGAGACAACTCAAGACTTAATTCAACTTAATTTCCAATGTATGGAGTTACTTCTGTCACCAGTTACTTGCTATGCTATTTATGTTTGGTCAAGGTCTAGATGAGTTTGTGTACTGCATTCAAACACAATAGCCTGAAGGAATTATTCAAAACAGGCTTTTGTTCATATGCTATGCAAGTTTTTAACTCTAAGAGAATAAACTTTTAAATGTGAATTCACTGTTTAATATGAACAGTTCCTGTCAACTCATTTCTACAGCTGTGTGCACAGAGGATGGGATTTTGATTTTGGCGTTGCTGATGTTGCAGTCCATTTCTACCAAAGGTGCTGACTTCACAAATTCCTGAAATATTTTAGTCAGACTTCCCTTAATGCTTTGTTGCTTGCTTAGGACACAAAGAACCCAGTTTCTGCCAGGAACTGATAATCTGCGAGCATAAGGCATAGATAGTGCTGCTTGCAGGGTTTGCCTAGGGGTTTTGGTGATTTTTAAAATTAAAGCCTTCATTTCATCTTGAGCTAAGGAAAACTGGCTGAGAGATACTTATTCCTGTTCCCCATTCCTCCCCCATTTTTAACATCAGTGATTATTGACAGGCTTGTTGAGGTTAGAGGAAACAATTGCTAAATATGCAAAGTAAATATTGCAATGTACTTTCCTTACAAACAGAACTTAAAGATATAGAGCAAGGACCTAGGTTTCAGACTTGGGTAACTAAATATCCTGTTCAGGTTAGCAATATCCCAGACTGAGGTTGATGTTTTCTGCCCCATTAATTTAAATTAAGTATAAAATCTCCAGACCTGGTGGTAATATTTTAATGAGATGTACTCTTCACTTGGGAAAGGCAAAATAAATTAATAGTTTTAGAAATCAACATTTTCATTTGGAGCCAAGGAATTGTTGAAAATAAGGGAAGTATTTTCAAGTATTAACACAAAGCTTAGCAAAATTGGAGTGTTGTTCATTTAAATAAAAACTTGCACCCTCCTGGGATACGTTACTCTGGCCCTATGTTCATAGAGTATGGACCCAGGAGCAAAAGACTTGCTTCAGTCTAGTAATGAATTCCTAATGCTGGCAGGTATCTTAGACATGAACTTGAGCATCTCTGCTATGCGTGCAGGACAAATAATCTAATCCAGTTAAGACAAATCTAAAATCTGTAGAAGATGACACTTAATGCATTCCTGACCAGCCTGCTCTAGGTGAACCTGCTTTGGCAGGGGGTGCACTAGATGATCTCTGAAGATCCCTTCCAACCTCTACAATTCTGTGATTCTACAGTGCATAGTGTAAATGCTTTAAAACCAGCTTACTTTAGGTTGGCAAGTTAAATTGGAAGAAAACCCATAATGTGTTGTGTGAAATCCACAGGCAGTAGAAGCAGGGACAGGTATCCTGGGAGGAGTATTGGGATGCTGCCTGGTTGTGTAGGGATGGAGTCAGGAAGGCCAGGTCATAGCTGGAGCTGAACTTGGCAAGGGATGGAAAGAATAATAAGAAGGGCTTCTACAGGTATGTCAGCCAGAAAAGGATGGTCAAAGAAGGCGTTAACCCCCCTGATGAGCAAGACTGGCAACCTGGTAACAACAGATGAGGAGAAAGCTGAGGTACTCAAAAACTTTTTTGCCACAGTCTTCACTCGCAACTTCTCTTCCCCCATCTCTTGAGTGGATGGGCCTCAAGGCAGGGACTGGGGGAGAAAAGTCCCTCCCACTGTAAGAGAAGATCAAGTTTGAGACCACCTGAGGAATCTGTTTATGGGACTCAATGACATGCATCCCAGAGTCCTGAGGTAACAGGCTGATGTAGTTGCCAAGCCCCTCTCCATGATCTTTGAAAAGTAGCCTGGGAACTACTGACCGGTCAGCCTCACCTCTGGGCCTGAGAAGATCATGGGACAGAATCTCCTAGAAGCTGTGTTAAGGCACATGGGGGACAGGGAGGTGATTTGAGACAGCCAGCATGGCTTCACCAAGGACAAGTCCTGCCTGACCAACCTCATGGCCTTCTGTGATGGAGCGACCACCATGAGTGGACAAGAGAAGAGCTATGGATGTCATCTCTCTGAACTTCTGTAAGACCTTTGACACAGTCTCCTACAACATCCTTCTCTTCCAATTGGAGAGGGCTGGATTTGATGGGTGGATTGTTTAGTGGATGAGGAATTGGTTGCATCCAGATGGTGTGGGCGATTAAGGGATTGAGAGCATCTTNGAGGTCAACAAAGAGGGATGGGACACCTCTGAGGACAGACTGAGAGCATTGGGGCTGTTCAGCCTGGAGAGAAGGCGGCTCTGGGGGGACTTATTGTGGTCTTTCAGTACTTGAAGGGGTCTTATAAGAAAGATGGGGACAGACTTTTCAGCAAGTTTTGTTGCGATAGGACATGGGGTAATGGTTAAAACGAAAAAAAAGTAGATTCAGTTTAGATAGAAGGAAGAAACTTTTTATGCTGAAAATGGTGAAACGTTGGAAGAGGTTGCCCAGAGAGGTGGTAGGTGTGCTATCCTTTGAAACACTCAAGGTCAGGTTGGATGGGGCTCTGAGCGACTTGATTTGATTGAGGATGTCCGTGCTTATTGCAGGGGGGTTGTACAAGATGACATCTAAAATCCTCTTTCAACCCAAACTGTACTATGATTACATATTAGTGAAAACTGGTTAAACTTGGTAATTCTAACAGATGAATGTTCTACTGAGGGGACGTATACTCTGATTTCTAGCCTTGCCATTCTAGAAGTTAATTGATGGACACTGGAGTTTCTAGGTCAAATTAAAACTGTGGACATCTCTCCTGCTTTTTCTGCAAACTGAGATGCATACACATAGCAACCTGTTTCAGAACAGGTACTGTGAATTCTTGAGCTCTGAAAATGTCTATCTTAAAAGCAGTAAGTGGACAAGTAGGTACAAGTAGTATTCAGGGTTGGATATGGGGGAAGTTGGTTTTGCTTTTTTTTCCATGCAGCGTGCCTGCCAAGGCACCCTGCATTTCAGTATTTTGAGCAGTGCCCCTTTTTAAAACAGTGTTGTAGAATGGAAAATTTCCATTTTCAGCAAATCTGTAGCTATTTTGTTAAAATGACAAACTGAAGTAGTTGCTTCTATTTTGGGCCTAACTTGTTTCCATTTGTACACTTTGCTAGTCTTGCTATGTCATATTCTTGTGGCCGTTATTATAGGCATATTAATATAAGACAGTTCTCTGCGTCTTATGCAATAGTTGCTTTTGGAAGTACATAACTTCCATTTCTGTTTTTGAGTCTAAATCAAGAAACGACAATCTGAATTAATTTGTATTTGGTGTGGGATTCCCTTATATTTTAAACACTTTGCTATTAACCTATCCTAAGGCACTTTTTTTTTTTTGGAGTTGCTTAATCATCTTTCATCTGGCCTGCTGTCAGATCATCTTTGGAATGGTAAAAGGATGATTAGCAGTCATTGTATGACACAGGAGGTAAACATGCAGATGTAGTAGGATGTTTAAATGCTGCATTTCTTATGTGGAAGAAAAAGGTGAGATTGGAGTTGGTTTGGAATGCTGGTCCTAATCTGCTCTTCAAGCCTTGCCCTGCATTGGCCGTAATCAGAGTGGTGTGAAAGCAGGGCATCTGATCCCCAACTACTCACAAGGTGCGAACGCTTTCAAACAGGGCCAGAGAACTTTATTCATAATATTCTGGCCAGATATATGTGATGAAGAGTAAATGAATGTACCTTTTTTCTGCTGCTAGTTAATGGAAACTGCTTGAAAGTTTGAGTAGGTACAGGTTGGAACGCCCAACACAACTAGATAACCAGTTCTACATTGCTGAAGTGGACTTTACTTCCCTCAGGCTTCAAGCAGCTGAATTGGGTATTTTACCCTACCATACTCACTCAAGTAGGAGATAATGGACCCAGATCTCTATAGAATCCCAATCACCAAAACCTAAAATGCTGAAGAGCAATAAGCTGCTTTGGTTTGGGCAATGCAAGTATTACTTGAATAAGCTCGCATTATCAGAAATTAAACTGCACCTTATTTCTACAAATATCTAACTTGAATTGGCACTGGATATCCTAATACCTATTCATGGAATCAAAAGTTGATATGAAATATAAACTGTGCTGAGACACCTAAAGTGGTAAAGTCACCTAATAAAAATGCCAATTTCAAATATTTCTGGTTTTTTTCAAGTGACTTTCATGGGGCATTATTGAAAGTTTAAACGTATGCATGTATCCTGTCTGTCTGAGGTCTTTGGGCTACTCATAAGTTTACTGCTTTTCCTTTCAGTGTTGGTTAAGAATGTTTTTAAAGCTGTTGAACTGAATGACCATTCAATAGAGAAACAGTAAATTGGCTTGCCCTTAAGATGGAGAATAACACAAGCTGTTTGTTTGTAAGATTGTGCTTAGGAGACTCTTTCCTTCAGAGCACTGTTACTCTTGTAATCAAATTGGAAGTAAAATTCATTTTTTTTTCTCTTGCCAGTTTAAGGAATATAAAAACTGAAGCGTTTGTGAAAGTCAGTGATAAAGGCATCTTAGATTAGACAGTATCAGTCACATACAATTAAAGTCTGCAAAGCTTCTTGAAACAGGGAGGTCCTTTTAGCTTCTCAAATTCCCCTATAAAACAATGCTTAAGTTACCTCTGTGATGTTTGCCTTTGTTTGGTCCTATTACTGGAAAGGGAGAATAATAATTTCTTCTGATGTTTGTATGTTCACACAGCATGGTTTGTGGAAACCAGCTTGGGGTGTCAGAGGGCTATCCAAAGCACCATGTCCTGATGTCTGTTCTTTTGATTTCAGGCAAAAGTAAAGAAGCGGAGATAAAAAGGATAAATAAAGAACTAGCAAACATTCGATCAAAATTTAAAGGTAAGTAACTTAATCATATTAAACTATGCATATTTCTTTATACAACATTCTTCTATGGGTCTTTGTTTTGGTTTTGCATGTTTAGACATTTTTACCAACTGCTGATGCAAGCAAAATGCTAGAGCAGGCTGTTAGAATATCTGTTGAAAAATGTTCTCTAAACTAAAGAACTTCTTGACAGTCCTATGACTCTTGGCCATAACAGAGGAAAATTCCCTGCTATATCAAAGAATTGCACTACTGTGCACAAGCTTTTTTAATATTTTGCCTCCTAACCATGTGACTGCTCAGCCTGTTTTCTTCCAGAAGGCCATGAACTAGTGTGAAGGAACATGTACGTATATTACATTATATATATTACATTACAAATAATTACATACTGTAATTACAGCATGCAGGAATTAATGATTTCCAGTAAAACAGAATCAATTTAAACTACTTCTTCCCTACCCGTGCCGCGCCCCCCCCCCCAGCCTCCTCCCGCAGCCCCTTTAGGGAAGTAGTGGTTAGGCTGTCTTCTAGTAGAATTAAGATCAAAATGTGTAGTTGAGGAAGCCATGTATCTTGACCACTCCCATAAGCAATGGCAATGCAACTTATTAATATGAAACAAAGGATATGCAGTGACTAATTCCATCCTTGTGAGTTTCAAGAGGCAGCAATTCACTTTAAACAACACATGTTAAAACTCATGCTGTAACTGTATTCAAGTTGTGTATGTGGCTTCAAATTTTAAAGATTCTGAGGGGTAGTTGAGATGCTCTTGAGTGGAGTTTTACCAGTTGTGGCTGTGGTAAACATTGTGTGTAAATAGATACAAAGCTGTGTGTGCAGCTAGATAAGGTGTTGCAATGTGGAGGTCATATATATGTCTTCAGAACTTGCTCTTTACCAGTTGGCCTTAATTATCTGCCCTGACTTAAACTAGTGTATCTATTTTGAATAGTCAATGGATTAGCAAAGCTAGCAATAACTTTCCTGAACTTCATAGTGATCTGTTGCTACTCTTTAAGTGGTATGTCTCTTGAAGGCATATGAAGACCTGCAAAAACTTGAGTGTTAACAACAGCTTGGAAGGAAAAGTTGACCACAGTGCATGACGCTCAAGAAAAGTTAAGAAACTCTTCTAAATTAGAAGCCATCATGTGCTTCTGTGCTAGTGTTCTTCTCTTAGAAATTTCAGCATACTTTATCAAGTTTGGTAACTTCAGTTGTAGGGTAACTAAGGAAATTTTAACGGCTATTTTTCTAGGGTAAATAGAAACAGGAACTTTCATTTAGTCATTACCCTATGATGTCACATTAGTGTTTTTTTTTCAATTCCTTTTCATTGCAGAGCTTCCATCTGAAAAGCTGTTGTTAGTCTGATTTTTATTTTTTATTTTTTGCTCTAAGTAGCAGGCTTTACATAGTCTGTTCTACAGACTATGCTCCATCACCCAATCCAAGTCAAAAACTTGTGTCTGTTTTCCAGACACTGACCACCAGATATTGCCTCTGTGTACTAAGTATGAGTGCAAGCTGAGCAATTAGTACATAGTTCAAGGGGCTACTGGAAACCTGCATATATGACTAACAGCCATTTTTCTTCTGGCTGTATGATTAAAGTGGATCATCTTATTGTCTAGTAACCTTAAGCACTAAATTGTAACTTTTAAATAAAGCAGTTGAATTTCCAAGCAAGATCAGTACTAGACACGTTAAGTGTATCTTCGAGGTAAAGAGACTGAATTTAATCAAAAAAGTATTTAAGAAGTTTCTGCACACTGAAGAAGTTAGTTGAAGTTTTGTGTTACTTTATCTTTCAACTAATTGTACTAAGTTTATTAACCTGGAAGATACTGCCACAAAGACTGCTTGTTTTCTCTTGGTCTGTGTTTATAAAACTACTTGCTGTCAGATAGCAGCGTTGTTGGTTATTGGCTGTTGCTGAAATTTCATTTTGGCACCTAAGTAGGTTCTTTATTGTTTAAATAGGACAGGTTGTTCTAGAAAGCCAGGCGTCACTTTCCCTGTATGTATATTGACAGTTACTCCACCTATGCCCTTCTCTCATCAAGAACCACTGGAATTAATGCATAGCTGGAAACCTTGCTGCAGTCACTAATGTGGAAATCTAGTTCTTCAGCAAATTAACTTCAGGCTGCACCACTAGTTAGTATCTCACTTGCTGCTTACTAGTCCAATTCCTTATGTTTGCAGCTGATGGTGAATAGCTTTAATCTACAAACTGAAATGGGGAAGCTAGATTCAAAAGTCTATTCCATATGAAAGCTAAGCATTCTAGAAAAAAATGGTGGCTTACATGTTTTGAGTAACACAAGTTATACTCCAGTTGAGTCCATCTGCACCCACTAACCCACATACTTCTGTAAACTTGTGAGTGTGGAAGAAGTCAATTGGAATTGTTTGGGTACCACAGCAATCAATGCAGCCTTTAAAATTAAATGCTATTAATAATTATGCCTTCTGAGCGCACTTACTGATAAAATGCAGTCAATTCTATGTGAGGATCATGGAATGAACACTGACATGCAATTCAGTATTTTGTAAATGTCCGTCATCCTAAGTCTTGCCCTGTGAAGAGTCAAAGAAACGTGTATTCAGAAGGTTGCTAATACCACCTCTACTGAAAGGTTCCCTAATGCAATAGAGCTATTTTCATGGTTCTTTTCTGTGAATGTCTTTATAAAAGCCACTGCATTACTAACTATAGTAAAACTTGGCAATAATGAAACTTCAAGTGAATTGAATTATGTCAGAATAGCAGTCTCTGGTTAACATAGGGAGTTTGATAGCTGTGCTGTATCTCTGAGTAATCGTAGGTTAAAGAGCTGCTTATGGCACAGTTCATAACAAATCTGGTCAGTCTGTTCCTTGGTTTTGCAAGTTATTTTTGTGGCTTAAGTACAAAAACAGTTAAAAGTATATGCACAGTAAATTCTTCTCTGATTAATCGTGATACATGGGAGAAATGATGATAGGAACCTTTGTCTGTGTAGAACAATGAATCAGGCAATGATCGGAGAGTACAGGGGCTTTCAGCAAAGTGGTGCAATAACTTTAGCCTGCATACCTTGTGTAGCATCCTTTAAGCACAGTTGAAATAGTTTTGAATAAATATCAGTGTATGCATACTCAGGAGCTTGAATGACAGATGACTATACCTTCCTATAGCCTTCGTTATGGCTACTTTATTACCAAATTTGTATAGATTTCCAGTGAAAAATCTTACTTAACTGAAAACAACTTGATATAGCCTGAATGGAAGCTAGACATAAATGTGACAATTTGGAAGAAGCTGAGTTTGGAGAACTTGTTGTGTAACTGCTTGAGGTCTTGAGAGTGTGAGGAGTTGATAGCTCTATCTTTCTGCTGCAGCAGTTCTACATGGACTTTGTGCTGCATGGTTCTTCCTTGCAGAAGGGCTGTATAAAAGCAAGCAGACCTCCATAATGCATTTTCTTCATGGTTCGAGTGGAGATCATTCAGTTTAACCCAGTTTCTTTGTATGTAGCTCTGACTTTTGTCTTAATCCAAGTTATTTAAAAACATTTTTAAATATGTGACTGTGAATTCAAGATGGAGTCCCTTGCTAAATAACTATGGCAATACTGGGGCTTTGGGTTAATTACCTGTCTGAAGATGCAGCTGTTGGATTGGCTGCATTGCCATAACCTGGGAAAGGTCTGACTGTAAGAAGCAAGGCTGATGATAGTGCCTGTTGATAAAGATATGGTCTTGCTTGAGACTAGCATAAGAGATTGGTATATTGCAAGTAGTCTTTCTTTCCTCTGGACCTTTGTACTCTTTGGCATACTTCATTGCAGTATCCAGATACCCACCTGGTGTAACTTGCAAGATAGCCTCTGTCACAGTTTAAGAATGTAAGTATTCCTACTTTTGTTCTATTCATCAAGAAGCTGGCAAGCCTGTTACCTGCCTTATGTTGGGCAACCTGCCATTTAAAATACTCTTGTACTTAACAGACTGGGATGAGGCTGTGCATCTCTGGAAAAAGCCGTATTTTTCTTGAACTGATGGAACGTATGCCATTGGCACTGGGTTCTGATCCAGCTTCTGTGTCCTAAGCTCAGAAGGAACATAGTATCTCTGTACTTAAGGTGACTTTGTCTCTTGTTTCAGCTTGAGGAAGCTCCATAGCTGAGGTCAGTCTGTCCTTGACGGTTGCTTTAAATGCTTCTGCATTAACTGAGATAAGATGTATGTAATAGAGAGAAACTATACTAGTGTAATAAAGCAGAAGTTATAGGAGTTAAGTATGAAGTAGACAAATACTATTCTTTCTGTTTTACATGTTCAGACTATAACCCGATTTTGCTCTCATGCTCGAGTCAAACTAGAAGTCTGGCTGTCAGAGTAGTAATTGCTTTGTAAATGAGTGGAAAAAATACTTGGTTTATTAATTTGTTGTATCATTTTGATCTCTCAGCAGAGTTTCTGTACTAATGTAACTACTCACAAATCTGTAAGCTGTTTCTGCAGTCAAAAGAACTTTATTTGCTTGATTCAGGCTTGTTCTTTTCTCCAGATCTGGCAGGAGCTAATATTTTAGTTTCATTCTGACTGCTTAATAGGGTTTGTGTTACAAGAGTGGCTGCTAGATTTCAGACGTGCTAGTGTATCTTAGTTTTGTCTTGCGTCCCAATGTCAGTTGATAATCTGCTTTTTTTTTTTTTTTAACTCCAGCTCACTTGTTTTCACAAATTCAAGCAAGGCTTCTCTATTGTCCCAACCTACACAGTAACCCTTGCAGGAAGTTCAAGATAAGCCTCTAACTACCTGATTTAAGCAGAAGCTCTACAACAGTAAATTGTTTTCCTGGAAGGCTGTGAAAGTGAAGGTTTTATATTTAAGATGGGTGTGGTTACAAAGGTCTCACTGTCCACATCCAGCTGTCTTCTGATCATCTAAGAGATGTATGAATGCAATCACGCAGTAAAATAATGAATTGTCTTCACTGACAAAGTAGATTGTTGGAAGTAAAACCATGCTTCAGATATTGCCCAAGTTGTAGGGCTGCTCTAGTAATATTCTATTTTAGTGGTAGTAGTATGGTAACTAAATACTGTCTTATGGATGTGTACAGGTTGTCGCCTCAACTGTCAGAGGGCTTGGACTGTCATTCCTATGGGAAGACAAATCTTATCTCATATTGTAGATACTTCCATAAAAAACAACTTCATTTTTCTTACCCTCTAAGCCAGTAGTAGGCCTTCTGATACAGTATAGCGCTGGATTGCTGTCAACTGCATGAACATAGGTCAGTGTCAACCTAGGAAGGAAGCACACTGAATGCACAAAAAACTCTCAAGGGTGCTGTCCATTTTGTTTTGCATAAGCCATTACTGCAGTTTTAAAAGCTCAGACTGTCTTGTCTTTGAGATAGCAATTAACCATCTGGATGCTGGTGAGACTAGACTTGTCAGGCTTCCTTATGCTCTACCCCCCAGCAAACAACCCACAGGCCTGAACTGCATTCTTGCCCTCTCTGGCTGGTAGCAAGCTCTGCAACAGTGCAGCAGGCCAGTTTTTAAGTACACTGAATTAGAATAAAAAGCAGATGCTGTGTTTTTAACTCATGGTCCAAATTAGAGACAGAAGGTGCTGTCTGGGAACCAAAGGGTCTCATAATGCATTTGTGCCTTACTTCTTCCTCTTTGGAAGTCTGGGTGAAAGAGATCTATGAGCAATGAAAACCAAAATTTCCCTATTGAAGTGGTAGAGAGGTGATGCACAGAAATATGAAAGTAATAATTATTTCTTAATAATAGTATTATTTGCTGATCAGCTGTTAATAATTTCTTTCTTGGAAAAATGACTAATAAACTTCCCAGGGAGAGCAAGTAGCCCTTGAAATGCCCACTGTGCTCAAAAGCTGCTGACGTGTGTTCTGAATCCTTCCTGTTTCTGCTCACTTGATTTGCAGTACTTGCAAATACTCCTGAAAGCATTTAAAAATGAGCTGAGTTGGAAAGAAATTATTGTATATTGCAATAAAGATAACTGACCTTGTGAGATTTCCTTCTGCTCTTGTTTGGATGTTTGCTTGAGGCTAAGGGAAGCTGTACATCTTAGCACATACTTAAGCAATGAGACTTGTTAGTAATGTTTAAAATAGAACCTTTTTAACTCTTTGTAAATGCTACCTGGGAGGGAGAGGAATTGAAGAGAAGCTTTTGAAAGCAAGTCAGCAAACTTTTTTTCTGTCTTAAGAAAAAGCGGTTCAGTTACTGATTTTTACAGTATTGTTCTTTGATAGCACATATGGAGAAGAAAGCTGCTTTTTCTTTGTTGGTGGGATGGTGATAAGTTTTGAGCTTGATTGCATGGCATAGTTTCCATCTAAAGTGCTTCAAATACCCCAAGATCCAAGCACCTTGCCAGTCTGAGCTCTTAAAATACTGGTATCTTGGAAGGATGTAAGCTTTAAGTAGCTGGGCCCTAAACTTGAAAAAAGGGATTGCCAAAATGCCACAAATACTTTGTTGTGAAAGTGGATGTGGTTCAGAGTATACATACTTTCATCTGCTTGTGTTCTTCATTAAGCAGTTGTGCTGCAGTATTCTATATTCCCTCTTCTGTTGATCTCACAAAATCAACACCAGTGTCATTTGAGAAGATGGGGGTTTATACTTTTGTGTGTTGCTGATGGATTGCATGCTAACAGGCAGCTGCAGTTCAATTTCCTGGTCTCTTTGGAACTCCAAACCACCTTTTACTCCCACCTCCCCTATACTTCCTCACCTTCAGTCTGGATGTTTTGCTCTGGTTTTTCTAATGTTAGTTCAGATGTCTAATAAAGCAAACTGCCCTGGATTCATTTGCTGACTCAGCAGGAAAATAGCCTTATGGCAGCAAACTGTAAATGTGACGTGAAGAAAATACATCTTTAGGCAGCTTTCTGCTGGGTTGCATGTTGCCAGAGAATCTTGACAGGATCTAGTACAGCAGGATTTCACTGTCATGAGTATCTTCAGTAACACTACCTCATGTATCTAAGTAAAATGTGACATGTATTGGCATCTGTAGTACAGACCTGAAGGCAGCTTTTCTTTGTGCAGCATAAAAATAGCTTTAAGGTAAAGCTTTTTCTTGACAACTGAAATGCTGTACCAGTTTAAAAATAAATAAAATAAAATTTAAAAATATCAATGGGTGTCTAAAGACTCAGAATTGAAGGGTATCACTGTCTGTATTAAAATGGCAGTTGTGTGCTTAAGTTTTTCTCAGTTGAAATTAAACAAAAGTTTCTAGAGTCAAAATAAAAAGCAACCTCCAAAATTTATAGTTGCAGCCTCTAGAAATAACCTTGCATGCTTTCTCAATTCACTAACATTACATAGTTTCACACATTGATTCATTCCTTCACAAACTGTAAATTTAGTTTACAGTGGTAAGGTTTCTGTTGTTTTTATACAGTCAGTGAATTCAGTGTAAAATCTGAGAGCTGTAGATGCGTGTGGCATGGGAAATCTAACCTGCTTCTGCATTGGTGGATGAGAAGGAAGGAGGAGAAACTTCTATACAATTAAGATTTTTTTTTTTATTGTATATTTAGCTGCCTGTTACACAAATCTGAAATTTAAAAAAAAAAATGCAACTTGGAGCTTTTTTGGTAAGGACAATGAGTTAGGAATATCTTATTTAAGCTTTACTTTGTGGTGCTATTCTGGCTGAACTTGCCCATCACTAAGGAACACATACGGATCTGACAGACTTGTTATTCTGGGCCCAGAATACAGAGGCTAAGGAGCTTATATAGCCTTCTGAGCAGCAGTATCTATCAAAATTTTGCTACTCTGACTGAACTTGCTAGGATTTAGGCTTGCCTGATTTAGTGCCTACTCCTTTATCTCCTGATTTGGGGTAGGGAGAGAACGTTCTGCAAAAAGTGTGTGTTCATATGTAGCCCTTTTCTTCAGGAAAGCAAGCGGTCTGCCTGATGAGCTATAAGCTGCTGTACTGTTCCATGTAGCTTTTACAAGCTTCCAAAATACAGCAATACTGCAACATAAGGCCAAACCTATTTAGGATCCATTTTTCTTCTAAAAGTGAAACACTTGTGAATGCTTTCATTTTGCAAACAGTTTAAATCTCTCATGGTAATCTTATTTAGTGTATTTTTTTTTTCAAGGCTTTGGGATATACTTCTATCATTGTATTTTTCTAAAAAGACTCTTTTTTTATTTTGTTACCAAGTTCTTTACTGTGGTGTACTTCAGGAAGTACGTGAAGACCTTTTACAGTTATAAAGGTTTGATAATTGATTTAACAAAAGAACATGTACAGAAGTTATATAGCTGTTCTTAACAGAAACAGGAAAATCAAAATTGAATAGACATATATATATATTGCCTCTTAGCAAGAAAATACTTTAAGGACATAGCAGGATAATTTGGGGACTAGTGATAGCATTATCTCATTACTATCCTTCAGGATAGATAATGGTAAATGGAATTACACTAAAATCTTCAGCTTTTGGGGTTTTTTTTCCTTATAAATGAATTTCAGATTTAGATAAATATTTAAAATTAACATCATGTGAATGTCTTGTTGATTCAGTGACAGCTTAGCTTTTTTAGTTACACATTTTTCTGTCTCTGACCATTAGGAAGAGCTACAAGCCACCGGTGTTCTATGACTGGGAATATTTTACTTACTTTTTTTAAAACACAGGAGTTGGTTGATTGTGTGGCATCTCTTGATAATGGTTTGTGATTACATCATTTTGTGCTAAACACATGAATGTTAATGCTTGTAGTCCTTTAAGTCATGTAAGTGGATATATTACACAGAATCACAGAATGTTCATGGTTGGAAGGGACCTTGAGATCATCGAGTCCAACAAAAAAACAACCCAAAACAAACAAAAAAACCAAACCACTCAAACCAACACATACCACACCCACCCATAGACAGACAACCAACAATCTCGGGCATTAGAGCATGCCCTGAAGTGCCGTGTCTACATGTTTCTTAGTTACCTCCAGGGATGGTGACTCCATACCATTCTGCTCACTGTAGAGTGAATAAAAGCTGAAATAATGTTTAAAACTTGTGAAATCTAAATACTGCAATAGCTGAACCCTAAGTTCCTCCTCCTTCTGTAGGGTGATAAATAGTTAATCGCATGTCAATCTTAATTGCTATGTACAACTAAGTCTTTTTACTGTAAGATATGATGAGGTACCTCAGTGCACCTGAGGAGGGGAGAACCAGATAGAGGAACAACATAGGCTTATTTGTTGTTTCTTGCTTTCCAGGTGACAAGGCTCTGGATGGTTACAGTAAGAAAAAATATGTCTGCAAACTGCTTTTCATCTTTCTGCTGGGGCATGACATTGACTTTGGTCATATGGAGGCTGTAAACCTGCTCAGTTCCAATAGATATACAGAGAAACAAATCGTGAGTAACTGAGTTTCTATAAAAGATAAGCTGTTCTGGCTGATATCCTGTCTCACAGGATATCAGACGGCTGACTTACAAACAGCTGTATAGTCTGTAAAGGACTTTGCTTCGTTCACACATACGCACACCCCAGCTTAAAGCCTTACTTTGTATTTAGCAGTGATTCTGAAATTTAAACCCATCTTTTTGCACAGGGAGTCTTGTACTAATTGTAAAAGCTAGAACGGGTACTCTGAGTAAATTATTAGTCTTGTTAAGAAACTGCCTTGAGTCATGTGTTAAAAGGTAAGTAACCTTTACATTTTCAGAATAGCTCTTAAAATCTTCCTAGGTAAGGTTGCGTTTATCAGGTATATGTAACTTACTAGCGTCTGAATAACAAGCCAAATTCTGGATTTTCTCCCATTCATCTAAAATGATCTTTTGAGTATATGCTGAAATAGATTGGTGAAATACTTAAAAAATTATTAATTAGGGTAACACTAAGCTTATTCATTTCTTTACTTCACTTAATCTTGCTAGCTTCTACTATCTAGATATCTATTTCTGCCTAGATGTTTGGTATTGGAGGAGAACTGTATGTCTGAAGGAATTACTTGTGGCATTAACAGAAAAATAATTTAAGTCAACTAAAATAAATTTTCATTTATTTTTCATTTTTCTGACTCGCAGGGATATCTCTTCATCTCCGTACTAGTGAACTCTAATAGTGAGCTGATTCGCTTAATAAACAATGCAATCAAGAATGACCTGGCCAGCCGCAACCCCACCTTCATGGGACTTGCTTTGCATTGTATTGCTAATGTGGGTAGTCGGGAGATGGCGGAAGCATTTGCTGGAGAAATTCCAAAAATACTTGTAGCTGGGTAAGTATGACATGCCACCTTCAAATACAACACCAATAAACCTTTTCAGCAACTCAGTTCCGCTGCGGCAGCTTAATCCGTGCTTAGAGCTACACAGCCCTGGGTTTGCAGTACAAATAATGATTTCCAGTAACTCCAGATACTTTGATATACCTGAGCATCGAATTACTCCTGTAAGCATACAAATACCACTTGGAAATTAACATTATGTCAGTATCTTGAGTAGGCTTTTACAGCTTTGTGTTGTGATGAAGTTTGTTCTATATAAATGTGTGGCAGTGAACATCCCTGAAGTATATGTTTTACTTTCCTTATCTCTTCTGATAAAAAAAAGAAACAAATGACCCTAAATAGATGTTTACACTACAAATTTTGTTATAAACTGAGGCTCTTATTTAAATAGTTCTGACTTCGTAAGGAATGTGAGAATATTCTGTTGTGTGAGCTCTCTTGCTGCTTCTGCTAGTCATGTAAGCAGTAATTCCTGTAAATGGCAAATAATCACTGACAACTTTCTGCCTTTGCCTTTGTAGTGCTAAAAGTTTCTAAACAGACCTGGCAAGTGTCTGGAACTGTAGTTAAGTAAATCTTAAATGAAACCTGTGATTGTAGGGCTAATTTATTTTGAAACTTATAATGTCCAAGTGCAAATACTGCCTTCAGACTCTTCTATGGATATGAAATGTTTTGGAATATGCATGGATCTTGTTTTATAAAACACTAATGTCTTAAATTAATATAACATGTTGTGTAAGAACTGTATTAATATTCTAAATGTCAAGCACTGGAGCTTGCAAATGTTGGAAATGTGCTTGCTTATGCAACACTAATTCTGACTGTGTCAATTATGTGTACTGCCTGAGCTGGCGACAAGAGGAAGGATGTAACATGTGATACCTAGTTGTGGCCAAAATCTTAGGAATACTCTTGAAGTCTTGAAATAGTGTATGTAAAATGCTACACTTGAACACTGTTACTATTTTGCTGAGCTGAAATGTAGTACATGCCAAAAAGAGAAGAATAAGCAGCTTAGCACCTGATGCTCAGAAAGGGTCTTGTCTGGTGGAGGAAATGGGGGAGTATCTATCCCATAATTCCACCTTTCTCAGACATGGAATTCCCTATGTGAGGGTGCATATTTAGAGATGGCGTTTTCTGGGGGCCTGTTAGGCTTCTTGCTGTCCTGTCCTGCACTGCCCTTGCCAGGTGCTATTTCCCGTGTAGCAGAGTGGAGACAACACTGCAATGATGAGTCATGGGTTTTAATAAGATAACCCTAAAAAATTCCAAAAACTTCACTTAGGGTGAAGTTCCATCATAGAGAGAGCAGAGCGTCTTCAGTTCAGACTTGTTTGAACTTTGAGCTGCATTTATTTTCCGAGATCAGTCTTCAGGGTTTCATTCCTCTGGTTTTCCAAGAGAATATATATAAAATGCATATATGTATATGTCATACCTACATGATCTGTGCAGAATGAACAGTCAGTTACAAATGTAACTTTGTGTAGCTTCCTTAGCTTGAATATAAGGAGGGAGGGAGTAACATAGGAAGAATTTAGTGAACTTCTGTTGACAAGATGCTACCTGGCTAGGCATGCTAAGTCACTACAAAGACTAGCATAATGCTGGCTGGCAAGTGTTGCTGTGACTTAATCACTGTGTTTTAAATGCAGAGATACTATGGATAGTGTGAAGCAGAGTGCTGCCTTGTGCTTACTGCGTTTATATAGAACTTCTCCTGACCTTGTTCCCATGGGAGACTGGACGTCTAGAGTGGTGCATCTTCTCAATGACCAGCACTTGGTAAATCAGCTTCATTATGCTTCTTGGGCCTACTCTATAGAGACAATGATGTTACTTCTGCTGTTCAAATACACTATTAACTTATTTCTTCTTGAGTATTTCGAGCAAACGGGTTGCTGTTCTCTTCAGACTTGGAAAGAAACAGTTGTCTTTTTTTAGTTGCTATAAATTTTTTAATAAAGTTTTGTTTACCTTAGAGATGTAAGAATGGTATGCACAAGTTTTTCTTTCCTGTGGCTGCAAATAAATTAATGTGGTGCCTTGTGATCCTAAGTCACATTGCGTAGGTGTAATACTAATTTTCCTAGGCCGTTTAGGATTAAACCTGCACTAAAAATGCAAGGCCTGGTTTGTCAGTCCTTGGACTTCCTTGTCCTGTGGTGTCTATGTTGTCATTATCTTGTTGGTTCAGAAAAAGAGCTATTGTTCCAGATAAGAGACTCTATTTTTCCTTCGATCTAGTTGCTTTGAAATTAAGGCTACTAAGACCTATGCTTCAGTAGTGTATATATAAAATGTGTTACACAAAGCTCGCTCTCTCTTCATGTTGTGTTGTCAGAATTCTTTTCTGGATGATCTGCTGCATCCTATTTCTTCTACTCATGCTTCTCTTGTGTAGGAAGACAATTTGCACCCAGACTTTATTTTAATGTAGCTCTATATTATTTTAGATGTACTATCCAAACATGAGACAAAGCTAATAGAAAAATAGCATGAAATGCTCTGCATGCATGGCAGTTATCAAGTTGTTGAAAATAGTGTTGGATTTTGAAGATGTATAGTTATTCTAGCTGGTAGCCAAACAAAGGGTTTCTTAATGTGGGACTTTGTCATGAGGGTAAACTTAGTTTTGTTGTATATTAAAAAATACTTGAAATGAAAGGAGTTAATGGGCAGCATCTAA
This sequence comes from Arenaria interpres, assembly GCA_013399435.1. Classification (NCBI taxonomy): domain Eukaryota; kingdom Metazoa; phylum Chordata; class Aves; order Charadriiformes; family Scolopacidae; genus Arenaria; species Arenaria interpres. Next base: position 24,688 of record VXAK01012178.1, read on the forward strand.
AACTGTCACAAAATTGAATGTATTGCTTTGTTTTTTTTTTTCTAGGGTGTGGTTACGGCAGCTACAAGTCTGATCACAACTTTGGCACAGAAGAACCCAGAAGAGTTTAAAACTTCAGTCTCCTTGGCGGTGTCTAGATTAAGCAGAGTGAGTCCAGTGCTAACCCTGATAATACTTCACTGTTGCTTAATGTACTCGGCTTTCTAGGTCAGGTTAGCTTACTGTTGCTTATTTATTCAACTTTCTAGGTCAGATTAGTGTACCATTAAAAGTGAAGATGATTCAGTTTCACTTCATATAGTTACTTCAGCTAATCTCTTACAACACTTGTTGCTTATCAGGGCAGAAAACTGTTAGCTAGCCCAAATTTTCTTGGTGCAATCCTTGCTATGCTCCAAGCGTATGTAGCAAAAGGTCTCTTAGTTACTTACATTTGAAAGAATCCGCATGATGCTGTTGAGTTTTTAACCCTCATTTTATGTTGCTATAACATCAAAGAGCAGTTGGATCAAAGACTGATGTTGCAAACTTATTATTGTTGCAAACTTAGGCTGATGTTGCATAGAACCCTCAAAAATACAGCTGTACTTTTAACTTTATGTAAGCTTCTTGCAAGATGAATCTGCTTCTTATTCCCTCCTTTGAGCTGCTGTTAGGCTAATAATTATAAGCATTTGATATTCTGTAAATAATATCAAGGTGCAGCAGGGGGTGCAGGGAGGAGTGGAGAGACACTTCTGTAAGTTAGCATCTTTATGCTGGAAAACTTTGTTACTGATTTGTTTGACTTGCCTTTTGGAAAGTATACAAGACATGGGAGGATATTACTTGACAAATGTGTGTTAGACCCAGATTTATGCAGTGTTATACCTAAAATTTCATATAGAGAAATTTAATTTCTTTTCAAATATAAAGATTTTGTTTAATACTTAAAAAGCAAGGGAGCGCTGAGGGAAGTGCAAAGCTGTTCTGTAATGGAGCAGCAAGAATTAGATAGAATTTCTTTGAGCAAAGCTAGTACCGAACTCATGCTTACCCTAGAATCAGATGGGGAAAAGAAATACATGAATACTCAAACTTAATCTAATTCTCATCACATTTCACTATGCATATAAACCTCTTCTTTGAAAGCTATCTGTTCTTTGCTCTGGAGTATGAATACTACTGAAGATATTAATTGGTCCTTCTGCTTTAGTTCAGTCTGTTATAGCATCTTGTGCTTGAATTCCAAGTTCACCTATCAGCAATCAACTATAGCACTATAGTTGGCTGAATCTATGAATTGCTGAACCAAAGAAAGTCAGTCTTCTAGTAAAATGTTTTGGCATTATAAGATGGTCACCTTCATTCTTACAAAAAGCAACTATTCTTTCAGGAAAATACTTCCTGGAGTACTGTATCTGTAAAACTGAATTTCTATTGCTAGGCAGCCTGGTGTCGTAGTATGACAACTTGCACCTAACTAATGTACTGAATTAAACATTGCTAGCAGCGTAGTTTTGTAAGCCTTTATCAAAAGTGATCTATGGTGTTCTTTGGGTCCTTCTCGTGATTGTGCATCACTTAAACTCAGTAGATGACATGCTGTCTACTTACTTTACAGATTGTAACTTCTGCATCAACAGATCTTCAGGACTATACATATTACTTTGTTCCTGCTCCTTGGTTATCTGTGAAACTTCTGAGGCTGTTACAATGCTATCCACCTCCAGGTAATGCACAAATCACAACAGTGGTCATCTCTCTTATTCAGTACACTAGCTTCAAAGAGCTATTGTGCTGTAGTGTTATTGTAACTTGAGTGCAAACTTGTTTTCTTAAGACAAGGATACTGAGTCTGAATTTTAAGTGTTTCAGATTGTTAAACACAATATAATTCAAAAGGCCCCATTGCTGAGAATAAAGTGTCAAATCAGTATGCATCTTATAAGCCAGTTGCAACTGCAATTTTAAATATTCTTTAATGTTATCAACTGTATTAAAGCTGTGAAAAATATTGTAGTAGAGATTGTGTTTGGCTTTTTTTCTTAACCAGACAGAACTGTGGCTTAGAATTCTTTGGCCAACTGTGTATTGGGGGAGGCTGAACTGTTTTTAATGTATTGGAATACTTCAGCTTATTCAGATTTAACAAGGTGGAAGGCCTAAGACAGGGATTAGGGTGTTGAGCAAAATGAAGTTGTCCAACGGCTCATTCTTCTCCAGAAGACCCTGCGGTACGTGGTCGTCTAACAGAATGCCTGGAAACTATTCTTAACAAAGCGCAGGAGCCACCAAAGTCAAAAAAAGTACAACACTCAAATGCAAAGAATGCTGTGCTGTTTGAGGCAATAAGCTTAATTATACATCATGACAGGTGAGCTGTGACAACACTTCTATTATGAGAGGGGTTTTTTAAAGTGTAAAGCTGTGGCTTTGTCTAGAACAGTAAATGGAATTTACAAGTGAGGGGAAGTGGGGAGAGAACAAAATATGAAGTTGTTTGCTAGATTGGAACACAACCACAGCAATGGAATTGAACAGTATTAATGAACTGTGTTGCTGTCAGCATATTTATTTTATTGCTTTGTTTCTTGCTGCTGCTTTTTTGTTTTTCTGGTGTTTTGTGTTGATCTCAGCACTCTAATCCAACAGAGATTATTTGCTCACAGTATCTCAATTTTCATTTCACCATCAGGGCATTCTAGCAGACACTTTAAAGCATTTTAAGAAATTTGCACTGCAGAAATAGTATTCTGTATTGGGTGTTCTCAAACCTGTTGCTTTTAACCCTTTCACTTTCTCTCCTGTTCTGTGCAGTGAGCCAAATCTACTAGTCCGTGCCTGTAACCAGCTAGGTCAGTTCTTGCAGCACCGAGAAACTAATTTGCGTTACCTAGCACTGGAAAGCATGTGCACGCTTGCCAGCTCTGAATTCTCACATGAGGCTGTGAAAACACACATAGAAACAGTTATCAATGCATTGAAGGTAAATATTTAAGTGTGCAATCTGTTTTGAGTGTTGTCTTCTCCCTTGCCTCAATGTCGTTTCCCCCACTGTCCCAAGCCCCTCTCCCCCTCAATTAGGATGATAATACTTGGGAACCAAATGAGTTATTCTCAAAAGCCTGCTTTAGGTTTTTTCTTTAATCCTGCAAAAATCTTGCTGTGCTGGCAACGATGTCAGCAACGAGTCAGCTTCAGTTTATTTCTGCAGCTTACTAGTAAATCTGATACTTTTAGTTGTGGCCCGTGTAACACTTCTGTGTAGACTGAAGATGAGTAATTCTTTCAAAACAGTGAATGCTGGAGAGACTTTGTTTTATTACTGTCTTGCTGCTCTCAGACACTATTCCTTCACTGCAATAGCTTATAGGTAGCACTAGAGCAGATAAACTTCCAGTGCAGAATCAGAAAGTCAGGAAACCAGAAAGGCATATTCTGAGACTGTGGTTACGTCAAAAAGCAGAAGTCAAAAGAGGAAGACTGATTGGCATATAAATTTATTTGCACGCTTCAGTGTTTTCATTTATTGTTTTCTTCCAAGCTCATGCTGTAGCATATTAATATATTTGTCAAACTTTAAAGTATGTATCTGTTCTAGCTAGACTTCTGTTAATACAAGGCAAACCCAGTACTAAACCTGCAGGTTGCTAATTGTCCATCAGCCTGGTGACAATTTGACAATTTCAGCCAGTTACTGGTGCATTTGTGGCCAATGGTACTAATTACCCAGTACACAGTGGAATACAAATTCATTCACCCTAGTTAAGGTAATAGTGGAATACTCTCTACAAAGTCCTCCATCCTTCCATAAAACTTGATGATTTGAATTTTCATAATATTATCTAAGAGCAGGAAGCTGTCTTAGTCTCCAGTGAACTCTTTCTAGGTGACTGAAAGTGAGAATAATATGAGAAACTCATAGCTTATGTGAAGGAGATTCTGCACCTGAAAGATTATGGAAATGCATTTGTTTCAAACTTGATTATAGTAAGTTTCATCTCTTCAGTAAGTTGCATGTGCTTTCCAAATAAAGATGAAATCATCTTGACATTTTGCTGTTTGTCCTTTTGCAGACTGAAAGAGATGTAAGTGTACGGCAAAGAGCTGTAGATCTCCTGTACGCGATGTGTGACCGAAGCAATGCCCAACAGATTGTGGCTGAAATGCTCAATTACTTGGAGACTGCTGATTATTCCATTAGAGAAGAAATCGTGAGATATTCGTGTTTCCTTATTTTTTTCTGACTTGAAATGTGAATTTCATTCTGTTAATTTACTACTCTTAAAATAATAGGTCAGTACGAATGCAACTGATAACAAATTATGTGGAGATTTCTTCCCATGCTTATTGTGCTAATTGTTTGCTTTGGGTTATAGTAATCTTAGTATCACCTGAAAAAGGCAGCTGTACTTCTGACTCTGGTCTGTCTCTGCTAGTTTGATCTTCCACTTTTTTTTTTTCTACAGATCTCCATTTTCCTAGCTGGTTCTGTCTCAGTGATGCTGTTTTTATAGGAAACAAAAATGTTCAATAAATAACTCTTAATCACTTAAGTACACAGTTGAAAAGCCACAGATGCAACATACCTGAATGCGTTATGCAGAAAGCATTTTGTAGCTGGCAACTGGTGTGTGTTTGCACAGAATTTCAGTGTTCGTCTTTCACCTTAGTTGTGGGAGCAAGTAGGCAAGCTGATGCATCTGAAACTGAGACTTCTGGGCTACCATGGGGTATCACTAGGCATATATGAAAGTGAATCTTGATATGTAGCTTATAGCAGAAGCTAGTCAACCTTCGTTATTCCCTTATGTGTGTTCAGGTTCTGAAAGTTGCAATTCTAGCTGAGAAGTATGCAGTGGATTATACCTGGTATGTGGATACAATTTTGAATCTGATTCGTATTGCTGGTGACTACGTCAGCGAAGAGGTGTGGTATCGAGTTATTCAGATTGTCATCAACAGGGATGATGTTCAAGGGTATGCAGCAAAGACTGTTTTTGAGGTGAGAATAATTGTTTTCAATTCACTTTCAAAATAGGTAGGAATTAGGTAAACACCATGTGATCTAGCAGGTGTGTGTGCTTCCCCATAATAGGGAGGAGTAAAAATATGATCCTGAATGTTTCATCAAAACACTGCTGAAACTCTCAGTAAAACTAGCCTCATAGATTTTCAGAGCTGGTGACTGTATTAAGTTGATGAGAATGTTCTCTGGCTTAAGTAATGTAGAACACTCCTGGTCCTGTTCTGGTTTTGGTGAGGGAGGGCAGGGGGGATTATGCTGGGTTTTTTGTTGTTTTACTGGGTGGCATTGAATGGATGGCTTAGTAAGGAAATTACTTTACGTGGAAAATTACTGAAATGTAGTAAAAATAGAAGCCTTTTACAGGGCAGTTTGCTGCTTTTTTTTTTTTTGAGTTTTCTGCATGCAGGAATCCGAAAGACTCAGAATGATAACTTGATGGTCCTTCTGGAAGCATATATCCATTACTTCTGTCCACAATCTGATAAAACTGGAATTTGAACTATTAAATGAGAGCACTTTCAAATGTTTGGCCCTGTTGCTCTGACTTCATTTGGGTTGTTCGCATGGGCTTTTAACTTTATTTCCTTTCCTGAATGTTTAAGCTGACTTTCAGAACTCATCCCTGCTATATGTTTCTCAATACTCAATAAAGACAGTATTTTTATCTTGGACAACTTCATCACATCCTTGCAAGGTTTAAATTAAGTATATTGACATCCTTCTGACACCCCTGAAGAAGTAAGGAGAAACTTAAACAGCTGTATCTGTCCTCAGAAGTCCACAGCGCTGTTAGACGGGTCTGAGAGTTCTCTTAAGTAATATTTATGTTAGAGAATCTTCTATGAAGTCATACCACCTACCATGCTTTTCTCATAAGTGCTCTGTAGCGCCTAGACTTATGATCTGCTCTTACGGGAAAGAAGACTAGGAAACTGGACATGGAAGTGACAGAAAAGATCTTTTTTGATATGCTACAGATCATTGACTGTTAATGTGTTCTTACAGGCCCTTCAAGCTCCAGCATGCCATGAGAATCTTGTAAAAGTAGGTGGCTACATCTTGGGAGAATTTGGAAATCTGATAGCAGGTGATCCAAGATCAAGGTAAAACACTTTATAAAATACTGAAGTGAAGTAGTAACACTTTCAGTAAAGAATGTAATGTCTATTTAATGTTCCTAAAGGCCAGCTAACAAATGATTCAACTCTTGCTAGTAATGCATTAAGAATTATGTCTACAAAACAGAACTAATTGTCTCTTCCCATCTTTTAAGTCCCCTCATCCAGTTCAACTTGCTACATTCCAAGTTTCACCTGTGCAGTGTTCCTACCCGAGCTCTGCTTCTGTCTACCTACATCAAGTTTGTGAACCTGTTCCCAGAAATCAAAACTACAATTCAAGATGTGTTGCGCAGTGACAGTCAGCTAAAGAATGCTGATGTAGAGCTGCAGCAGAGAGCTGTTGAGTATTTGAGGCTTAGTACTATTGCAAGTACTGATATATTGGTAGGTATAAAGTTTGGGTTTTTTATTATGCAGAACTCGTTAGCTGTGTCTTCTGTCAAAAAGTAAACTCCACTAAATCTTACCTGATTGCTCAGAAATGTTAATGCAGAATTAAGGATCCACAATGTAGATGCTGATTTTTTTTTTTTTTTTTTAGTCTACTGAATTCAGTTGTGATCACCTTTAATTTAAAGTCACTATTGCTTTAGTGGGATGAAGGACCATTAAAGCATATTAATCTGGAGCTGGGAAGCCAGAGAAAGCTGGTGTAATACAGGGTCCTACAATATTTGGATACTAAAAGGCTAGTGCTTTGTTTTGAGGACTTACCTGATGGCAGGCAGGAAACTCCTAATTGTGCTGTGGGGTTTTTTTGTCTATAGAAGTTCACGGTTCTAACCTGATACTCTCAGGTCTGACCAGAGCTTGACACATTTAGTCTTGACAGCTAATAAATGCTTAGGTCTGACTAGAGCCTTGGGTAATTTTCTGTGGTTTCAGTGTAGGTCTGCTTGACTTAAGGACCATTAGGTCTGCTGTGATCTAATTTTTAACTTTTTTTTTAATAGGCCTGTACCAGAGAAGTGATATGCTCCTGTTCTCTTAAAGAACTGCTTTGGGAGGAAAGTTTTAAATAACTTTTTCAAAGCAAGTCTATTCCATCACTGTACAATAAACTACATGGTTGTTTTCTATGTAGATAATTACTTCTGATTTTTCCTCATGTAATCTATAAGGGTGTATATCTTCAAAGACTCAGAAACAGGTTCGGCTTTTTCTGTAAGTTTAATTTTTTTTTTATAAGGCTACAGTGCTGGAAGAAATGCCTCCTTTTCCAGAGAGGGAGTCTTCTATTTTGGCTAAACTCAAGAAGAAGAAAGGGCCAGGCACAGTTACTGACCTGGAAGAAATTAAAAAGGAGAGGAGCTCTGATATGAATGGAAGCGCTGAACCTGCCTCTGTCAATGCCAGTGCCGTTGTGAGTTCAAAAACTGTTATTTCACTAATCTAGATGGTGTACAAGTGAGGAAAGAATGGTTTCCTTGAAGTCGCTTCTTAGGGGTTTAAAACATCTTATCTCAAATTTAAGACACTGGGCGTATGCTGTAAAGTAGCAAGGGAACCTATAGCTGCTTTCACCCCACTGCGTACTTGGTTGCAATTTTCTTTTGGAAATATTATGTAAATGGAGACAAACTGTCTGCAGCCTAAAAAAGTCTCTTTTATGTTGTTACTTTGAAAAATATTGCTGTAAACTTAGAAAGGGGAATCTCTGCTGGTGAAATTGCCGTGAAGGTGCGATAATAGAATTAACATGTTTAAAAGGAGTAACTTGAACTTCAGAGTATCAGCTGTTCTTCTGCTTAGTCTAACATGGTAGATAGTTTGTGTTATTGTTTTTACTGGAAGTGGACAACACTTGACTTGACATGGATGTCCTGAAGTCAATATAATGGTGTTCCTGTCTATTTGACGGTACTATTTCAGTTCAGTAATGGTAGACTAGGCCACAGACTTGTTTTTTCTCAGTGGAAACTTCTCATTTTATTGTCAATTAAAACCAGTAGGGTGAATCATTCCCATAATGTAATACGTGTTTCTGGTTTTAATGACTCGCATAACTTGTAATTACATTTGAGATGTAGTAGTAGATTACCTAAGAGAAGGAAATGGCTGTAGCACACCCCTCAGTTTTTTTTAAAGCATAATTCTTTAACTCTTAGTCATTGCAGTATGTATGAGTAGGTGTTCCAAGTGCAACATCTTTGAATGGACACAAATCCCTTTCCAGCAGAAAAGCTGCCAGATTTTCTTTGCATGCCAAATTGACTGAGGTGACTGGCAGTTAAAATTGTGTTGTGCTTTGAGCTTCACTTTATGCATTGCAGACATGTAAGAAATTTTGCTGTTACCTTCATCAGTGGCTTTGGTATGACTCTGGCTTAGATGCTGAGTATATGTTCCAAATTGGAGTTCAACTGGTTGCTTTCAGTAGTTCTTATTGATTGGCTTCTAAAAACTTCCCAGGGAATTTTTTGTTATATTGCATCAAATTTAGTCTCTGAAACCCAACTCAAAGTTATCATATTCTCCAAAAACAGAATTTCAGAATCAATCCAAGTGAATCTCATGACTCATCTTCAGCATATCTGCCATATTGTAGGCTGCTAATGTCTAATACATGAATGTTTTGTTTTAACAGTCTGTGCTTTGTTCTTGCATGTGACTTGGGCACATATATGCAGCCTTTATTCTAAGGTCTTGCCTTTACCTTTAGTGTTTGCAGCTTGAACTAGCTACAGACTGCTTTTGTGCTGGTTAGACTTTACATTGTTTCTACGGTTTGCCAAGCATAAAAACCCAGGACTAATCTGAAAGTCAATTTTAAAGATGCTGTGATGTTTTTAATTTAGGTTTGTGTAAAAGCCACTGCTTGCCTTGCTGGATTCTTCATGAAAGAAAAGCAACACACTTGAATTTTATTCCCTACAGTACTTAAATTTCCTTGAAATTAGGAGGGGAGAAGAGGAAGATAAATGTTGTCATCTTTCTTCTGCAGAATCAGATTCTGGACAGATGAATTTTGGTTTTTTTTATTTAATGGTTAGATGGACATAAGTCTCTTGAAAGGAAAAAAGAATCACATCTGTAAATGACCTTCAGTTGAAGTGCAAGGTGGTAACTACATCCATGAAGCTTCTTACATCTATTCAAAGCTTGATTTCGCGTGGGGAGAGGCACTGTGTCATAGCTTAGTTGTCTATGCAAAAAGAGACAGCTTTGTTTTAGTTTTGCTGTAGTGTAACACTAAAATGTCTTGTCTTCCCTAGTCTACTCCTTCTCCATCTGCAGATCTGCTGGGTCTGGGCGCTGCCCCTCTTGCCAATTCAGCTCCCCCACCGTCCTCTAGTGGTAGTCTGCTCGTGGATGTATTTTCAGATTCCCCTTCTGCAGTTGCACCTCTTGCTCCTGGTTCTGATGACAACTTTGCGAGGTAATTAAGTCACCTTGTAAGGAATCTGAAAAAGAATTTGCCTGTTAAAACAGGATTAGAGGAAAAAACTATGTGCAATAACTTTTGATTTTATTCCAGCTTATTGAATGCATTCCTGGGTGGTAGTTGTGCAGCAAGAGAGGTGTTCATGAACTGTGTGCTGGATTGTGCTTGAATACCTCTGCTCATGGAAAAACTGAGACTGTAGTAATCAACCTGAGGATACTAGCCACACAGTATTGCCTAGTTTTCATGCTGGATTTGGTTCTTTGTTAAACGAAGCTGCTTGTGCATCTCAATACATCTTGAATTTTGGGGTTATCTTGGCCTGATATGACTGTTTATTTATTTCCATAAATTATTCTTGTGTCTCTCCCCTTATGACAAGCTAATACTGGAGCAGTGAGATGGATATATCCCAAGATTCCCAGAATTTCAAATATGCTTAAATTGTTCTACTACTCTCTGACAAACAGGAGTGAAAAGGGGGGAAAAAAACAAGTGCTTTTTTATTTTAAAGGGATTTGATTCAGATATCTTCCTAATTACATAATCTAGTGTAGATGCAGTGTGTTGTTGATCCCTTTAATATTAAAAGCTGCTGTGGCTACACGTAATTGCTACTTGGCTAAAATTTTGGAAATAAATAGTATAAGATTACAGAATGGCTTCAAAAATCTGTCATCTTGTTGGCCAAAGAATGTACTACTATTGCCAAGGACCAAATTTTGAATGATGTAATGACAAATTTGCAGTGCATCTTAATAAAAAAGACGTCATTAGTGAAACTAATCTGCCTGGGTCACTGAGACTTTCATCAAAATTTTATACTAGGCAATGCATTGTTGCAGTTTTACAGTGATTAAGACTTGATCCTGTGTTTCTCTTAGAAGGCAATAAGTGATGTTTAATCACGCTACACAATACCAAGGCTTTAAAGCTTGTTAAAGCTTATCTTTTTTTAAAAAGAGGGGAAAACGAAATCAATACTAATAGCTTCATAAAAAAAGTTACCTAAAAGGAGTTTTCTCTTTCTGCAGAAGAAAGTATAGCATTGCCTAACCCCTTGGTCTGTTTGTAGATGATGAAACACTTCTCTAATGATATGGAGAAGTTGCCTTTTACATTTTCCTGCTTCTTTTTAGTGCTATTGTCACTTTTATTTCTTATCTGTTACTTGGGTAAGTCATTCTCTGTGTGCCCGTATGTTCTTGCCTACACTTAATACTTAACGTGTTTTTAAGAACTGATCTTGCAGCTATAGTTAGAAGTGCCACTAAGGTTGGTGAGGCCTCTGCTTCAAAGCACACATTTATAGTAATTAAAATACATCTACATATATGGTTTTGAACTAAAACTTTATCTGTCGCAATTAAACCTAAAAGGACTTAGTTCTTTAAGAAGTATAAACTTAAGCTACTGAACACCTTCAGCTGTCTCCTGTCTTTGGGAAGAATTGCTGGTTCCTAACAATCAGGGAGGGGCGGGGTGGGAGAGAGAAATGTGGGAAAACATTGCCTAATACCGTTCTAAGTGTACTGAGCTAGGGCAGCTAATAAATTTTTTCATGCATTAAACTTAACAGTGCCATTTTTGAGGAAGGAGGTGAAAGAAAGAACTAAGCACTAAGCTGTCTTTACTAACTCCTGCTATCTCTGTCGCTACTGCCTTTCTTCCTTTGTGCTGCCTGAACTAGCCCTGACCTGGCTTCATCTGAGGTAGTTTCTGAGGAACCAGCTGATACTGTGCATGATGCTGATGAGCTTTTTCACAAGTAAGCAATACTAAAACCTTGCAAGGCTGGGCAACTTCCAGAATATAGTTATAAAGCAAAACTATATTGTTCATTAACTTAATACCAGCAAAACTAGAGAAACAAGTGCTGTCAAACTTGTGACTAGAACACCTCTGTAGATGCTGTGGATTTTCACAAGCTCATGAATACACAGGTTAGAGTTGCCTTTGAGTCAGTGCTGGGCCACTGCTCTAAAATGAGGCAATGCCAGTTGTATACTAAGTTTTGGAAGTATTCACAAAAAAAAGGGAAAACATAAAAGTAAATTGTCAAAAATACTGATATTTGGGAGTATGTTTTAAATGCATTTTATGCAAAAGGCTGATGTTTGCTGACCACCTCTTCTACTTCTAAGTGAAGAGTGACAAAAAGGACTGAAATCACTGCAGAATGGGCTTCCTCTCTCAAAATATGAAAAGGAAAAAAAAAATACAGCTCTCAGTTGACTTATGTGATACAGAATTGATAAAACAAGGGATTCTTTTTTCTTTCAGGTTTAAACAGTCAAAGCTTCAAACTTTTCAATTCTACACCAACCTAATGAGTTTCAGAAGTTGTCAAGAATATGAATAAGAAAAATCCTAGTCTGTTGCCTGGTCCTTTGTAGACTCTGTGTGTATATAGCATATTGTGACTTCCTTTGTAGTTTCTCAGACTTCCTATCAAATAAGAATTTCAGTTCTTTTAGTGTCCTACAAGTGGTGGTTCTGGTTTTAAAATTGTTGTTTCTAACTGCAGTTTTCTGCAAAGGCCTCTCTCACAGACTGGTGCTCTCTAGGTTAACCGCAATCTTCATCCTCTGTATAGACTCTGAATTTTTGGATTCTAAATATTGTTTAATATGGCTCAATTTACAATGTGTTTTCCTTCTCTTCCCCTAGGTTCGTGTGTAAAAATAACGGAGTCTTGTTTGAAAATCAGTTGCTACAAATTGGATTGAAATCTGAATTTCGACAGAACCTGGGTAAGAGCTTTCAGGCCAAGTGGTTAGCTGTCTGCATTATCGACCCAGTGCCAGCATGCTATTGCGGATAGGACTTACTTTGTGGCTGCTTAGAGGGAAACATGATTTCAGGCCTACCCTGTCTTAGGATCTTCACTGTTTGCGTGTCCCTGGCTTCTGTGTGGGTTCTAGTTTCCTTAAATTTTTTGGTTGTCTTGGTAGCTGAGGTGAAGTGGGAGTGTTAAGTGGTACTGTAAGCTCCAGCTCTTGCTGCGTTGTAGTTGTAAGTCTGGTACAGCCAGGGCAATAAAGGACCATTCTCCTCAATTTTCATATCTTAAAGTATAGCTTATTTTAATAATATCATACACAATGTATTTCAGACATGTGCATTAATGTATTACGATAGACAAGTTAACAAAAACCTCTAGGAAGGAGCTGGGAATCAAATACAGGCCAGCCCTAGAATTGCTTGCTTCTCCCCTTCTGCATAATTTTTTGTACCATAGTAGCTTCTTTATATAAAAAAATAACCTTATGTGGCAACTGAAAGACTTCCATTGGTTATTTAACTGCTAGTGTGACAGCTACTGTGGGAGAGATCTGATGGTTTAATTATTTCATGTTGAACTGTGAGTGTCTTGGTACGATAAATTACCATGTAAATTTATGCTTGTTTTCAAAAGCTGTTTTAAAGAAAGGTAGAAAACCAGTGTATTAGATACTTGAAGGACAGATAGTTCCATATGATTACATGTGATATACCTAAAAAATCTGATGTCTTTTATTCTATTCTTTCTAGGACGTATGTTCATATTCTATGGAAATAAGACATCAACACAGTTCTTGAATTTTACTCCAACAGTCATCTGTTCAGATGATCTACAGTCAAATATCCTTAAATGCAGTAGCATGTGTCTGTTCTTATTTGGGTTTTGTGTTTTATACCTCACAAAATTATAATAAAGCTGCTGGATCAAGGCATGGTGTCCTTGAACATGAAGAAATCGGAAACTTGCTGATAACCTTCTAAAGTAAACTTTCTGTAGAAAGAACAAGTCTTGAGCAGAGATGGAAGATTCTTTCCTTAAAGCTCTGGTTATAAACACAGATTTTACTATTGAATATAAGGCTGAATAAATATGTATTGTAACTCCGTAGCTGTCTCCACTGTCATGAAGTAGCAGGGGGTATAGATGTGGTGTCCTTCAAGTCCTGCATTAGCAGATAACCTCAGACTTGAGGTGAAGGTAGAAGAAAACACATACACTATGATGATACTTTAAAATAAGCTCTTAATTTACAGTTTATCCTTAACGCTTGGTAGTGCAAATTTAGGATTTCTTGGAGACTGTGTAATCAAACTTGTTTGACTGAAAGCATCACTGCAATGTTCACATCAAAATGAGAGATGGGTTTTACTGTGAAGTCTGTCTGTGTCTTCATACCTTTTTGAGAGCATCTTTCTTTAAGAATATCCATGTAACTAAGAATTGTGGGGGTTATTGCTTCTAGGTGTGTCAGTATGGAGAAAAAAACATAAAAATTCTTGCTGTACAAGAATTGAACTTTGAATATTCATTAGCATGAGCAGACACAGTGCTAATTCCTCATGTAGCTTATTGGAGGATTTGCTAATTTTTTCAAGTTACCAATTTATTGATCAGTTTCCTTAACCACTTCTTATGCCTGAATCTTCAGACAAAACCTGTTGACCCCACAGTGGATGGAGGTGCACAGGTTCAACAGGTTGTGAACATTGAATGTGTGTCAGACTTTATGGAAGCTCCAATCCTGAACATTCAATTCAGGTAAAACACAGGATTCAAACGCTAGTGAATTAATTAGAAGATAGATGTTAAATTTCTCCTGTTCTTCTGACTGAATTATAGAATATGCACACACACAAAGTTATCTTGGGTAGGCAACTTACTTGAAAAATTGATCTAACAAAGCTTTAAGCTACTAGGGGAGGTAGGGAATCCATTGGAACAATGTGGTTTAAAAAAACGAAACACCTAATCAAGAAAGCAGCTACTGATAAAATGTCTCCGTGACTTCTCTTTCCGCTATCTGTATAAAACAGTCTTCCTGTTTGCTTAAGGAATCTCAGCAGGAATATACACAGTAACTTCTCCCTTCTGGAAACCAAGAACACTTCTGCAAACAAATTGAACTAGAAATACATGCAGCCAAAAATACAATCTTGTCATGTCCACTCAGCATCAGTCTCTGGCTACATTCTCTTATTTTAGTCTAAACTGGTTCTTACTGGTATGTTTTCACAGGGATATATTTTTGCTCCTTTGGGCACTATCTGCAAAGGTAACAACCTATGCTGAGACTGAGAGATCCTTACTACGAGTTCTGCCAATTCACTTTCATGTGCCATCTGAGCAGAGCAAATAAATATATTTAACAGTGGATTAAAGCCTGTATCTTAGAAATAACATCATCTGCAGCTGATGGATTTTAGTGCTAAACAGTTGCACTTCAGTGTTCATCCTCAGTTGTTTGGTTGATTTAGGCTGAGAGACTGCTGACACTGCTGCATACACCGTGTTCTTTCTATTCCGTATGCAGATATGGTGGAACATTTCAAAATCTTTCGGTAAAATTACCCATCACACTGAATAAATTTTTCCAGCCGACAGAGATGTCTTCTCAAGACTTTTTCCAGCGTTGGAAGCAACTGAGCAAGTAAGAATTTGTCTGTACTTGGGCTGGGGATTCTTGTGGTGGGCCAAGGGGGGGAAAAAAAGGGTATATTGTGAATGTAGCTGGTTCAGTGCCCCATCCTGTACTTAATACTGGGAGTTATAAACTGTCCCAATATAATTAGTTGCTGCTGAGCAGTGCTGTACGTAATACGTGTGTTACACCATGTATTTGTCTGGTCTTGCAGTCCGAAACAAGAAGTACAGAATATCTTCAAAGCAAAACACCCAATGGATGCAGAGATCACAAAAGCGAAGGTGGGTTGTAGTGTGGTATTTTTAATTTGTAGTGTAAACCCAGTGGTATAAGCGAGCTCTGTTCATCTTGGTTTATATGGCAGTTGGATCATCCTTTCAAAGTGTAGAGTCCATGTTGTGTAACAGATCCTTGGCAGTGCTGTGTTGAATGGACTGTTTCTCTATGTGGCTTGAATCCGCTGGAAACTTGAAGCTATTTAAGAAAACACTAATTCAGTGCTTAAAACTGAATTGGAAGATACTTCAAGCCTAAATTTATACTAGAGTTATTAGTTACAAAAGAAAACAACTGACTTTTTGTAGAACTAGCCGCTTGGGCAAAACAGAAGTGACTAGCGTAAGAATGGAATGGCTTTATGAAAAACAGGAGAGACTTATGTTGAGTCTAATTATTTCTCAGTTGCTCTTAAAAAACTTTTTTTTTTAGGAACAGCTCATTATCAGGGTTACTCTGTAACTTCAAAAATATGTTGTAATAAAATTGGTATTAGAGAATTTTTTAATGTCTTGAACACTTGGAATAGAAATTACTCCTCCTTCTTTTGCGATATGATGGTGGCTGAGCTTGAGTAGGCTTGGTCTTGGCGTCCCACTGTCCCAACAGATAAATCTTCTGGTTTTCTTTCATAGATAATTGGCTTTGGATCAGCCCTACTTGAGGAGGTAGATCCCAATCCTGCTAACTTTGTTGGTGCTGGCATCATACATACAAAAACTACTCAGATTGGATGCTTACTGCGCCTTGAACCCAACCTCCAGGCACAGGTATCTGTTTAAGTATCTACAGCTTGAATACAACTTACTGTTTGCACTAAATATGTGTGTATCTGAAACTCCTTAAGGTATTTATTTAAAATCACTGTTGCAATAGCTAATTGTGACTGCAGACTCCAGCCAGAAATGAAATTGTAGCAGCTGGTCCTGGCCCAGTCTGGTAAGCTGCTGCTTTGTAGCAATTCTTTCCTGCTGGAAGAGATCACTGTATTATTGTAGACTGTCCCTGGAGTCCCACATTCTCTTGAAAGTTGGAAACACATAATGTTTATTTTTTGTGTGCCTTGGAAAAGATTAAGTGTAATTCCCTTGGCCATTTTAAATTAATAAAAGAATGATTGGCTAAAAGAAAATAAGAAAATGAACACAATGTTAAGAATATTCTTCCTCAAGCATTTTGATAGAGGTTCTATCAAAGTTAACTGAGGAATAAAAGGAAGTTTTGGGTGGTAAATTGCCTGTTTCTGAAGAAGTGGTGGTAGAGAGTCTTTAGAATTTTCCCCACAACATTTACTCCACTTACAGAAAAATTTTGCTGCTAAAGCCTAGAAGTACTAGAACAATGGTAACTCTCAACAAGGGTTTAAAGATGTGCTCCAGCCTATGGTTTGAAAAAAACTGTATCACTTGGTGGCTAGCTGCCCCTGAATGTTCTAATTTGAAGTCTTTTTCCTACCAAGTCTAAGAAAACAAGAGGTAACTGCTGGCTTTCACTAGTTGACTGTGCATTCGTTTAATGCCAAACTATGTTTAAAAAGTAAATAATATTTTATGTTCTTTTTCAGATGTATAGGCTCACACTACGAACAAGTAAAGAAGCTGTATCTCAGAGATTATGTGAATTGCTGTCAGAACAGTTTTAATATTAGCCATGTCAGTTTGGGTTTTTCCATTTATATCGCTGTCATCATACTGCAAATAAATGTCTTGTACATCACTGTCTGAGTACTGCAATGTTAACCAATACCAGCTCCCTGCCTTAATAGGACTTGACCCTTGTTTGAAATTAAGACTTTGAAATGTACAGTACAGGGAAGTGACTTTTTACATTAAAAATGGCTTTTAGTGTGTTACACGAAGGGTGGGAGGGCTGTCTTGTGCTCCTTTTTTTTGCAGAGGTCAGGCTTTTAAACTTGTTGAAGGGAAATTGATTTAGATGTCTTAATCAAGGATTTCAACTGAAATGGCTAGTAATATTCTGCCTTTAACAGGTGCCCCCTCTGCTCTGAGCTGACAGAACCCAATGGAATGCTGCTCAGTAAGGCTAATTCAGATGTTAACATAGAGTCAAAACTTTGTGAAATTGATCATTGCCGCAAGTCTTGTAC
This sequence comes from Arenaria interpres, assembly GCA_013399435.1. NCBI lineage: Eukaryota > Metazoa > Chordata > Aves > Charadriiformes > Scolopacidae > Arenaria > Arenaria interpres. The sequence goes on from VXAK01012178.1 coordinate 42,014, forward strand.
TGGGTGAAAGGGCAGATTCCAAGATGTATTTGAATCTGATTCAAATGAATGTTTATGTTAAGTGTCACCAATCTTTGTATTTGAAAAATACCACAGGACCAGAGTCTTAAAGTATTAATCTTGTAATCCTTTACATCTTAGTGTTTTCTGATCTTTGGAAAGTGGATTGAACACAAAAGCTATTCTTAATCCTTCTGCTTATCTCAATAATGAGGTGAGCTTCTCTGGTAGGTGGTGAATGAGTACATGCTTGTTCTTTGTTAGTCAAACTGAAGTTAAATATTCTGTTTTGTGTTTTTTCTGTTTCCCATCAGACCTAGCAAGTAATAGTGCTAATGATGTGATATAACTAACTGCAGAGTCTGGTATTGTATAAAGGAGAAGTGGGAAGAAATGGGCCCTTGAAGGGCTGTAAGGCATGCACTCTTAGAAGAAAATGTAATTTTAAACACTATTTTTTTTCCCAGTGTACAGTAATGTTGAAACTCGAAGTTGAATAACTGATAGCTGAACAGTTTCCTGTCTGTCAGTGGTGGTAAAAATGTCCAACACAGTATAGAAGACTTGTGTTGAGACTGAGAGTAGAAGGCCCCCAAAAGTTCAGCTTTTGTAGTGGTTTTCACAACCAAAGCCTTTGTAACTTGTTCCACATCAGGAAACTCTTTGTAGCTTCTGTGCAAAAGTAGGTGGACACAGCTCTGGCTTACACTCTTCAAGCCTTGAGGTGCAACAAAGGCTACTAAAACAAAGCAGGTGAGGTAGTGCAGTTAGAAACTGCTGGCAGCTGTCAGTGAGTACTGCAGGTCACAGTAAAAGTCAGCTGCTTCTGACAGTGGAAGTGAACCTCAGATCAAGATTTCCTAAGGTTATTTAAAGGAATAATGGGACTGGTGTCTCACAACACATACAGCCAAGTATGCCCGTGAAATACAGGTTTTGAGTGATAGTGATGACATTGAGAATACATTTAACTGAGGCTCCTGTCATGCTGCCCAGTGCACAGCAGGGGACAGCATTCTACATGATTTGAGTGTGCCTTGCTTTTTTTTTTTTTCAGTGCTTTGAGTTAAATGATGGAACCGAGTAATTATAATTTGGTTTGAGTGCAAGTGAAAAATGAGGAACAAAGGTTTCGCTGTGGTGGGTGGATTTGGGGAGATTTTTGTTTTGGTTTTCTTCCAGAAATGGCTAGTTAACTATGGATGTTATGACTGAAAACTTGGCTATAGACCTGGTCTTTCTGCAAAAGTTCTCTTGAAAACTTGGTCCCTTATATGGCCTTTCAAGTGTCTAATCAAGCTGCTTTGATCACAAACATTGTCTTTGAAAATCTTCATGAGTAGTTCCTGCAGTCAGGTTGGGCAGTTGGGAAAATACTGATGGACGACCTTATGTTTTGTCCTTTGGATGCTATATGTCTCTTTAATAGTCCTGTTATCTTAACCGTGCTCTTGGCTGCTATGTTAAAAATCTGATGTGCTGAACTAAGGGGAGTCTTAGCAAAGACAGGGGAGGAGCTTCTAGTCCATTTTTTTCCAAATCCTGTTGTATATCTACCCCTGAAAATGTTCTGTGCCCTCATTAAAGGACACCTTGAGACACTGCACTACTTTGTTCGCTTTGCTTTGGTTCAAGCTGTGCTAAAATGTGGAAAGGAGGGGGGTAAGGGAAAGTGTCTTTTCAGTGGTGACTGTGTTAAGCTTATGACTGTTCACACTCTGTATTAAATGTCAGCTCAATGAAGCCATGAGCAGAAACATAAAAAAAATTAAGGACAAATACTTGATTATTTTTTTGTGAATGATGGTTAACTTACCAAAGTGATGTATCCTGTCAAGCAGACAAAGTAATTTCTGCAGTAAACAGTGTTATTGTTTTTAAGTACAGTATTTTCAGGCATTGACATGTGAAAATAACTGAATAGCAAAACAGGTAGCGCATGTTCATTCTTGACCTACACTCCAGTATGTAACATTTATGGTGATTGTCTTATTTGTATAAAACAAAGTTCTGTCAAATTAAGTGGAGAATTTTCATATAGAAGACTATATATTAGACTATATTCATCAGAAGAACGTATTAAGATTAAATAAATGATTAGAACAGTAATAAAACTGTCCTTTTTTGTCTGGGGGCTTGGAAATGTAAAGAAGAATTGCATGGAATGGTGGTTCTGAAACAACAGTTGATGTGTGATAGTAAATTCTTTCCTGCAAACTATTGGTGGGTTGTGTTCAGTTGAGTCGTACCTGGCCTGCAGATCTCTGCTCCCCCAGTGAGGTGTTTCTATGGCTTTTTTTGTTGGTATGTTTGATAACATGTTACAAGTACTCTGCTGTAACACAAAAAACAAAAGCCTTAAAAAAAAAAAAAAGCAAAAGAACAAAAACCACCAAAAAAGCCCTTGATGTAAAAATCTTTCTTCCTGTAGTGTTTAACAACAGTAAGTATATTAATAGTACAATAAACTGGTGTAACAGTGGGGTATGGTTGAGGCTATGGAACACACACCTGTATTACACACAGGCAGGTCTTGTAAAAAAAGTTGATGTTGCTGTAAAAGAAGAGTATCTGAACTGCTGAATAACCTCACAAACTTTAAATGTATGCTTCAGATCCTTAGTACTTCTTTAAAACTTATTAAAAGGAAAAAATCTAAACCTGGGCCCTATGAGCTTTTGTGCATTTATACATTATCTTAAATGAATTGCAAACAAAATAGTAAAAAATACTCTCTACCAGCAGGAAGTAGAAATTGCTTGTGAGTGAACTGTGTCCTATTAGAAATGTTGTTACTGATTTCTTACAGAGAAATGGCCTGTGAATTCCTGCTTTGTCCAAAAGCCACTATGTGTCTGTGTCCATGATGTTTCTAGAAATGCCCCAACACATTAAGCATTCATGTAGCACCTTGTTCTCTGACAACAGCTGTGTATGGATGACAAGCACAAGTCTGCTGTGGACAAGTCCACTTTCAAAGGAAAGGGATCAGGTCTCCTCTCCCAGTGGAGTAATGGGCTATTCCACAGGTCCTAGTTCAACTGTAGTGAAAATACCTAACAGTATTTTCAGTTAAAATAACTGGTCAAATAATGAGAAATTAGTTAGTAAATTTGATTCCTTCTACTTTATTTGAAAGTCAAATTTCTGTTATTGCACAGTGTGTAGGCCGGTTTTTAGCCTCGGGTTAAGTATCACCCTGAGCAAAGCCAGACAGTCTCTGATGTGGTCTTTCTTCCCAACCCCCACCTGGCCCACTTGATTTTTTTTTTTTTTTTTCCTCATGTGCACCTAGCACCCCTCCCCCCCAGCTCCCTTCTGATCAGGAATAATTTATCATTTAACTTCATTGACACTCTAGGGAGCTGCTCAGGAAGCCTCACTGCAAGGCTCTCCTGTGTAATCAATACAAGAGAGCTTCCAGCAATGAGCAGTCACTCTGGAAGTGTTAAATTGCAATCAGTATTTAATTAAAAAAAAAAGTATCTGAGGCTGTCTGGCTAATGTATGCAGCTGTCAAAGTTACAAACACAGCCACTAAATACAATTATTTCTGTAGTGAGCCTTTTTCCAGGGTTGTCGGGGTCTTGACATGGTAGTGGGAATTCCTTCTTAAGAAGCTGAAGTGGCCTGCAGCAGCCACATTCTGTGGTGACCTTCATGTTCTCAACATTCAACCTGTTTGGAAGAGAGGGAGGATCATTTAGGATCTGTGTGTGTATGCTATTTTAGGCTTACACCTCTTCAGATGTTTGAACTTTTTTTTTTTTCTTTACGGTGGAACATTTAGAGGAAAGAGCACAACCCTTAGAGTTCAAGGGTTCTGTCAACTACTGAACTACAAACAGTGCAGCGATTGACTCTTAGGTTCTCATGACCACTGTGGGAGTTCAGGTGTCCTGAGTTTCTGCCTTTCTATTTGACTGCATTTTCAAAAGGTTTATCACTATTAGGCCTCACTGCAAAACTAATAGGATTTGATTCCACCATTCTCCTTTTGCACTTTTGAAAATAATACAGTAACTATGTATTTAATTTTTTTAAGCTGTACACTGGACTGCTTACAGTTTACAGGTGGTCTCTGGTATGATCTGTTAACAAAGATGCTGCGTGGTACATGTTCCTTTTGCACAGTTCATGGAGGAGGGAAAATCCCTTTCTTCCTCTGAATTGCTAGCACTAGAATTTAAGCTGATGACTGTATAATGTCAGTTCTGGGCTGCGAGGTCCCTTACCATAGTAGTTAATAGTAGACAAGAGTGTTACGGAAAAAATATTTCTGTAAAAATCTCTTTAAAGGGGAGAGAAGTCTGCCTGGTTTCAATTAAAACAAAACTGGTTTTTAACCACAACTTTCTTAGTGATTGTGATGAACGTCAATAACTAAAAATCTTTTTTCAGGCTTAACTGCCCTTTTGAAAACTCCCAAGATACAAAGTCACTCAGATTTCAAAATGCTGGGGGTGAACTCACTTCGAAGGGGATTGCTTTAGGATTAGTTTAGTTATTGCGCAAGGAAAACCATTCATTGCTTTCCTATTCTTGAACATTTCATTTGCTTGTATTGTTGGGAATATAACAATTTTAATCTTTTTCCCAAGTAACTGTGAACTCTAATACTGCTGCAGTCAGTTTACTTCTATTGAAGCCTTGATTCCGTGTCTGAATAGCCTCCTAGTGAGCAAGCAGAACTGCATGGACTGAGACAGACACTGATAACTGTAAAATACCCCTGAATTACACTATAAGGAGAATATTATGGAACAACTGAAGTAACATTACGTATTTAGGTGAGATAAATTTCTTCTTTTGCTGTCTTAGCTATTTGAAAACAGGTATTTGTAGTCAAACTGACCTTTTCCATCTTTAAAAAAACCAAACACTACACACAAACAAAAAAAACCCAAAAAAGCCCCCAGAACATGCACCACTGATGTCTGTTGTTTTTTTTTTTTTTTTTTTTAAGACACCATTCAGTGTTTAAATTGTAAATCCTTACATATGAAATGACCTTATTAGCATTGTTCCTAGTTAGCTGGCTTATATAGCAACATCGTATTGCTGGGTAGATGCCAACCACATTTTTCTCCCTGAATTACAAAGGAGTGGTAGTTAACAAATAGCACTACTTACAGATGGCCAAGTAAGAGAAATAACAATTTCACAACTACACAATCCCTTAATTATCCTTACTTTGTTGAAGATGGACATGATCCTTCACATTGGCTTAAAGTGACATTTGTAGAACAGCCTTTGTAAGTTATTTTTTCTTCATACTGGACCTCTCTACAACGCACTGTCAAATGTAAAAAGAAAAAAAAATAGCAGAAATGTTGGTCTTCTTGAGTGACTTTTGATGGATGCCAAAAGCCTCCATACTCTGTTTCATGGAAAACCATTCTTACTGCATGAGACAACTGACAGGTCACAAGTGAGTAATGCAGCAAGAGGGAGTTTTAAACTAGGCACTGAAGAATGCATGAGATAGTTACACTGGAGGACAACTGAGAAAATGCAAGTCACTGGAATTACAAATGAGCAAAATAATTCCTGTTAAGAATATACTGCAAATTCGGTCTAGGAGGACTAGATGAGATGCAAAGAAACCAGCTGGCTATTTCTGTTTAACATTTTTATCAATGATATAGACGGGGGGTTTAAAGGCACTGTCAGCAAGTTTGCAGATGACACCAAGCTGTGTGGTGTTGTTGATACACCAGAGGGATGTAATGCCATCCAGAAGGACCTGGACAGACTGGAGAGGTGGGCCCAGGTGAACCTCATGAGGTTCAACAAGAGTAAATGCAAGGTTCTGCACCTGGGCTGGAACAATCCTCACCATCAGTACAGACTGGGGGGTGAGGTATTAGAAAGCAGCCCTGAGGAAAGGGGCTTAGGAGTGCTGGTGGACGAGAAGCTGGAAATAAGCAGGCAGCGTGCAGTTGCAGCCCAGAAGGCCAATCGCATCCTGGGCTGCATCAAAAGATGCATTGCCAGCAGGTCCAGAGAGGTAATTCTTCCACTTTACTCTGCTTTGGTGAGACCTCACCTGGAGTACTGTGTGCAGGTCTGGAGCCCTCAATATAAGAAGGACATGGACCTGATGGAGCGGGTCCAGAGGAGGGCCACGAGGATGATTGGGGGGGGGTGGAGCACCTCTGCTACGAGGACAGGCTGAGGGAGCTGGGGCTGTTCAGCCTGAAGAAGAGGAGGCTCTGGGGAGATCTAATAGCGGCCTTTCAGTACCTGAAGGGGGGGAGAGCCTGTTTACAAAGGCCAGTAGTGACAGGATGAGGGGCAATGGCTTTAAGCTGGAGGGGAGCAGATTTAGATTAGACATTAGGAATAAGTTCTTTACTATGAGGGTGGTGGAGCACTGGAACAGGTTGCCCAGGGAGGTGGTTGAGGCCCCTTTCCTGGAGATATTCAAAGTGAGGCTCAATGAGGCCCTGGGCAGCCTGGTCTATTTGGGGGTGTCCCTGCTGGCTGCAGGGAGGTCAGACTAGATGACCTTTGGAGGTCCCTTCCGGCCTGGACAATTCTATGATTCTAGATTTTACTTATTTGAAAAATACTTAATTTACTTAATTTACGAATTTATTTATTTGCAGGCAGCCAGAACTGAAATGCCTGCCCGAAGTCTGCCTTTCCTTATTAGATGGAGTGCATAATGATATGTAGCAGGTACTGATTGTATTGATCTTGCATTTTCTCCTGACTTGAAGCAAAATACTAAGCAGTTTATGATGCAAAAAGCTGACTGAAAACAGGTATTCTAATGAGTTTGAAGATTTAATTTGCAAATTTGTATTGAGGAGAACAAAGAGATTGAATACTATGAAGGCAACTTATGCACTGTTGCACAGCTTCCGTGCAATGCACTTTTGAGCATGTTCAGGTTCCCCACTTGAAGAAAGGTTATGAATGAAACCTGAACATTGTTGTGGGGAAGGTTCAGTTAATACTGTAGCAGGAACGTGAGAATTTGTCACTGGAAAATAAGGCAACTAATAATTGGATACTAGACTAAAATACTATACCTGTATCTCATAAATAGAGCACTATGAGCTAAGACGGCGTTTAACTTTTCTTTCCGGACTGAAAAGCATTGTTAATATTCTGAAAGACTGAAAACTACCAGAATTGCTCCGTTTAGTGCTGAACAATGTACAGAGAAAGGAGAAGAACTTGTTCGCAATTTTCTGAACTCATGAAATAATACTGGGAGGTACTGCCTGTTAACTGCAAGGCACAAACTCAGTAATAGTATGGTTGGGAAAATACTGTTCTGAAGCACTTGTCTTAGAAAAAGTATGTGAACAAAATCTTAAGTGGTCACCAAAACCATAATTATACCAGGGAAAAGTCCTTCTGCTTATGAGAGTTCCTACTTGGGTTCCCATTCTGTGAAGTGAAAAGTACGACGATGCAGGGAAAGCAAGGTCAATGGGAATGGGGCGACAGAAAGAACCCCATCTCCTTGTGTCAAACTGTCAGTGCTTATGAAGTCAGTCAATTTGAGCCTCCTTTCTGCTAAGGAAAAATGATACCAGCCTCTGTACTGCATTACATGCGTAACAGTGGGAGGAAGGACAGACTGTGCATCTAATCATCTGCTCTGCAGGCAGCTAATTCTGCCGTGCCTTGTGGCTGAGTTGCCTGACTTGTACAAGCTGCACTCTGCTGACAAGGTTAACAGTGAAAACATGAAAGGTTCTGCTACAGGTGACTATTATCTGCTGTTATATATTGATTCTCATACCACTGTTTCAGAATAGTAGTTAACCACAGTTTCCTTATTTGATTATTTGGGATAATTTGTGTAAATCGGTCTTCTTGAGTAAGACTCAGTAGGTGGTATCTTGGGTGACCTGAGCATGGTGTTCCACTTCCTTAATTGTTGTTGCTGTTGGAGATAAATTTCTGGTTCAGATCTGATTATAACAATGGAAGGGAGGAACTTGTATGAAGATTCACAACAACTAAGGAAATAGCATATAGCTCTGCTTCACAGATAAGAAGTAGTAAATACTTATAATCTCATTAAGCAGTGTAGAAAAAGGCAGGCCTATGAGGATGCCTCATATCCCTCCTAACTCTTGAAAAGGTAAGTAAAGCAAGTGGAGGCTTTAAATTTTTGGAGGTGAGGTTGCATGTTCATTGGGAATTAAACTCAGAGAAAAGGAGAAAAAACAGTGAAAGTGGTATGTGACAGTGGAGAAGGCAATAGGAAAGTAACCGAAATTGAGATGTTAACTCTTTTCTGTGTCCTCAAACAGTGGTTTAAAAAAAGTACATAGAAGAACCACAAAGGAAGTACACTTTCCATTCACAGATTGAGCAGTGCATATGTCATTCTGATTTATTCGTAGAAGGGTTAATCCGTATCCTAGGAAGCACTGAATAAGGATTTTCAGCCTGTTTCTAAATAGGACTAGAAGTTGGGCTTCTGCTACCTATACAGAATGCAGGTTAAAACTTAAAGGTATCTCTTGTGCATCCACACACCAGTGTTCCTGGCTCCTATACTGGAGATCATAAAGGAGGACAGTTCCATTTAAAACCAGTAGAGATGATGTTACTTTGTATGCCTCCCTTCTGTACATGAAATTGTACAGAAATTGTAGAATGTGGTATTCCTTCAGCTGACACATTAGGTTTTAATTATGCATAGGAGCCAAAAACATCACTATACCTTGAAAACTGAGAAAATAGTACCCTGCAGAAGAGATACCAGAAAATAGTCAGGTGTGCAGAATGAGGACAAGAGCTAACAGGCGGCCTACAGGGTAAGTCAAGAGGTAGCCTGTCCAAATAAAAGATAAATTTCTTACACTGCTTAATTAGGATTTTGAGATTAAAAAACAAATTATACTGTCACTCTCCTGATAAGCCTCATGTCAGTCTCCTTAAAGTTTTTAATGTTTACATCAATACATAACAAGGGATCTATTGTTTTGAAATCAAAGAATTCAGACAACTACACTGCAAAAAAAAAATTGCAGAAAAGTGAAAAAGAAAAGATGGAGCCAAAACAAAGAAATGGTATCACAGCCAAATAGCATGTAATGAAAGAATTCATACACACATAACAGAAAAGATGAGCTAAAAACAGAAGCATGACATAGGAAAGGATATTAATTTACTTTACCTTGTGGCACAGTTAATGGTACAACAGAAGTCAAGGAAGTTGAAAGTCTAGAGACGAAAGGAGGAGACGACGTAGTCCGGGTAGTAGTTAACGTTGTTGTTCGCAAAGAAGTCCTTTCAACTGACTCTGTTGAAGCAGCAGTAATAACACTGGGAGCAAAAGTGCTCCTTGTAGAAAAAGGAGAAGGGAACAAAACTGGAGTGGACACAGCAGAGATACTTGCAGGAACTACTAATGAAGATGTTTTGACATACGGAGTAAATGTGGTATTTGGGGAGGAAAAATATGTAGTGCTCTCAGCAGCCCTAAATGAGGAAGTAGTGAGGGACACAGAAATTGGTTTTGGGGTGGTGGCTGAGGC
>VXAK01012179.1:0-49954 GCA_013399435.1 Arenaria interpres
CTTTGTCACCTGGGTCCTCAACTCGTGGGCCGTCAGCATGATGCCCACAAGCAAGACCAGAATCTTGGTCTCTGTGAGGGCTCTCTGTCTTCAAACACTTCACGAAGCAGAGATCCCGGAGTTTCTGGCTTTCCTTATGGGATACAGCACCCGTAATGGGGAGGTTTGGATGGTTTGAGCTGTCTGCCCGTACAGCGAGCAGCAGCAGGCTGTGTTGTGGCATACGAAATGAGCACACATTCATTTTGGGACCCGGAGAGTTGGTAGGAATTTGAAACTTTGATTCCAGAGAAATAGATTTGCTATCAGTCTTAACTGAAAAATTCCTTCCTCCTAAATGGTTGGGAAACTGTGAAACAAGGCAGTATTTCTCTCTTTCTCCGTAACTGAAAGCACCCTTATCCTCAGAACGTTCCTGAAGAGTAAGAACATTATCTTTGTCAGAGAGGAATGCGAGAGACAGGAAGAACAGAGTTTTCCAAAAAGCCTAAAGGTCTTGGCAGCCAGAGACTCATGAAAAGACAGTGAGTTACACCCAAAGAGAGGGCATGCAGTGTGTTAGAAGCAGAATTTTACAGTCTCCGAAGACTTAAGACTCCAGTAGAGAAAACCCAGCCGTGCCTCCTTTAGTCCTAGGAACATTTTAATGTTTGTTTCAGTGAGTGTATCTGGTGAATCACTATCCCTTCATGAAAATGAAGAGGTTGGGCAAGATCTTAAAGTACAGGATAAATTAATGGGTCTTACATCGTTATAGGGAAGGCAGTAATGTGACGCCGCAAGCACATTTGCCAGTATAGGATTGGATATAATTGTGTATACCGTATTTTGAGTCCTGAACGTTTTGTAGTTCTGCAACATGTCTCTGGCAGTTCCCCGAGATAGGACTCAGATTTAAATGATAAACTCTAGCTTGTGAGCCGTTTCAGCTACCCTCCTAGAGCCAAGAGCTTACCTACCCCACAATCAAGCATTACAGAATAGTATGTGGAGATAATAAAGACCTTTGGGACATTTGCAAAACCCATAGTGTTTGCAGTATCATCAAAATTGGAATTGTCTCATTTTGCACAATCCTACTCCATTTTGATAGTAAATAAGGATTTCAAGAATATGACTCCATCTATCCTTCTGAGTAGACCCCTGCTTATCTTTAAATTGGTAGCTTTTAAAATATCTGTAGTAGTCGTGCTAGATCATCAGACATGGACAACCCAAAGCCCAGACAAGGTTAGGTCACATTTTCAATGCCTGTTCTGTTTGGGGAAGTAGCTTGCCAGAAAGTCGATAGTTTACAGCCATAATTGAGTTCTGCTGTTTCAAAAGACTTGAAGACTGTATGAAAATTAAAACTTTGGAAAGCAATAATAATAAAATAGACTACCAGGCAAAATGACAAATCCTGTAAAGATAACTAGCACCATTTTTTTTTTTAATTTGGAAAGCTACAAGGCAGTTGAAAGAGTGGAAAATGAAACAGAGCTTGCTTTGAAATAATTTTAAAAATTCAGATTATGTTTCCCCATATCTTTTGTTCTGAGTGCCAGAGTCTGTGTGCTGAAAACCCTGTCACTTTAATGAGTTTCAAGACTTTCAAATGGCAGTATTTAAAACTGAAATCAACATATGGGGGAGGCAGGTGGTCATTTTCTTCAATAATGGGATATGATATGAGTTCATTTAGAGTAGTAAATTGAATAGCAATAGGTTCCAAAATACAGAAGCAAAACAAGCACAACACTGTCCATGTTTTAAATGACATTATTAGGGCTGTTTCATGGATGAATCTCTCAGTGGATAGATATTAGCTGTTTCAAGAGAAGCAGAGCAGCAAAATCAGTGCATTTGTCACTATATTTCTGATAAGACCCCATATGGAAAAAAATGAGCCTCAAAAATACTTTAGAAATTAACAAGAAATAGGAAATGAATTAATAATGACTTTCAGACACCAGTCTGTACCGCATGGTCCATGATCTCATCTGAAAATGCACAGCATCAATGGGAGAAATTTGTCACATCTATCAGAAGAGTTAAGGTAACTTTAGTGAAATACTCAGAAAGAAATCGGAAACACAGAGAACTCCTTAAAGCCCTGCATGATTTATAGTCTTCTAAATTTTTCCGTGTACCGCATTATGTAGTTTGCAGCGAACACTGTAAGAAAAATCACATGGTTCTAAATTCCATTACCACTTTTCATCAAGTCATTCATAATTGTCTGTTTCCAGGACTCTAGGAGGTACCGTTTCCCTTGGAAGACTATTTTGCACTCTCGCAGCATGCCCTGGGCCAAAAATGTCCGACTTTCAGAGAACCCAAATTGAGAGGGGGAGCTATTTCAATAGCTCCCCCTCTCAATTTGGGTTCTCTGAAAGCTCCCATCCCAGAAGCTCCCATCACAGAATCACTCGGGGTTGGAAGGGACCTCTGGAGATCATCCAGTCCAACCCCCTGCCAAAGCAGGTCCACCCAGAGCAGGTCCCACAGGAACGCATCCAGGTGGGTTTGAATGGCTCCAGAGAAGGAGACTCCACCACCTCCCTGGGCAGCCTCTGCCAGGGCTCTGCCACCCTCACAGCAAAGAAGTTCCTGCTCATGTTTACGTGGAACTTACATTCATCCTCTGTTCATTTCAGCACGCTGTTGGACTCACTTCAGGGAAACCTCTCATCCATAAACTTGTACTTACGTTTGCTTTAGCGAAGTACACGTGTGAGAGAACTTTTGTGTATTTGGTACGTGTGTATAATATTGTAAGAAAACAAATTGACTATACGTGATATTAACCCCCTGCACTGCCCCCCATCAAGGCTCCAAAGGAAGAATGGGCCTCTTTCTAAGATGATCCTATGCCACATGGAGAGGGCAAGAAGCACAGACCAGGAACCTGTAATAGAAAAAAGATCTAAGGCCAGCTTTTTTGATTTTGGGTGTTTACTGGGCTGTACTACTACATGGCTTTTTTTTTTCCTCCTTCTTCATCTTGGCAGGTTAGCTTAACTCTTCAGTCATAGAATCGTCTGGGTTGGAAGGGACCTTTCAGATCATCTAGTCCAACCATCACCCTCACTCTGATAAAACCCATCACTAAACCATGTCTCTAAGCACTAGGTCAACCCGGCTTTTCAATCCCTCCAGGGATGGGGCCTCAACCCCTTCCCTGGGCAGCCCATTCCAAGGCTTAAGAACCCTTTCTGTCGTGTGTCAGCTGTACCCGTATTATGCTGCTGTGGAGGGTGAGTGAGAGAGGAGGACTGTAAGTGCTGAATAGCAGCCATTACCACTTACAGCAAAATCCAACAATATTGCCAGTAGAAGAGTCCAAAGCAAGCAGCTGCTCCCTCGTCCCTTATCCTCTCTGTTCAGCCTCAGCTCTCAAAACATGTGCTAACTTTGGAGTACGCCCCTGGCAAGGCTGCTGCTCTTACAAAGAATTGGAATGTGCAGATTTTGGTCCCCCCCTCCCAGCATCGTGTGTTTCCTGGTGTTTTTCTGAGTGAGGATACTTCGGTTGAGGTCTCTGCTGGCTTGCTCACTTTTTGCTTATGGAGAAGTCAAACCTCGTCAGAGGCAAAGAAACAGAAATGATTGTGGTGGGCCTTTCACCAGGAAATTCTTTGCAAAAATGTCTGTATGTAACAGGAGAAAGAGAACTGCAGTCTGACTAAAATATTGTTATTAAACAGGCTGAGCGCTTCCCCCCATATGTCCTAGTACCCGGAGCCTGCAAGAGGACTGCAAGACCGGAGAAAGAATTTCAGCAGTTAGAAATGAGCAGATTGCTGAGTGTTATTAATCTATTTTTTATGGAAAAAATGAAAGCTGTCCTAACCGTTATGCCCACTTCTATCAACATTCATTAACTTCCAGCGTGCTTTACCAGCATTGTGTGAAGCATTTCAGACTTTCCTTACACCAGTTGTCAAATTTCCTAAAAAGCGAACCTACTCTTCTGTGTCAGTAGTAATGCCTTGAGTTCTGGAAAAGCAGAAGGGTATTTTTGTTAGTGTTGTTCATTTTAACCATTGGCACACTCTCTCAGTCCGGGAATGAGGGAGAGAAATCACTATTTAGAGATATTGAGTAAACAAGAACTTCTGAAAAGTACATGGGATTAGGCTGTGTGCAGTTCCTGTGGGTTTAAAAATGCTTAGCACTGTTTGTGTTGGTTTTCTCTCTTACTCTCTCTTACTCTCTTTTTGGTTCAGCAAAGCCTTAATAGTAGAGCTAAAAAACACGGCAGAAAATGGCATGTTTCATTAACTCTTCTACATTTGCATTGGTTGTTGTGGGCTGTTCCATTTTTGTGCTCTTTTCTTCCATGGAGACTTATCACACAACACCCTTTCATTATTCTAATGGCAAAACTAAAAGAAGACAATGGTATGCAAGCTCCAGAATCCGTTCTTGCAAAGATAAAGAATGACATTTCCAAGACTTCGAGTTTCAAAAGTTTAGCACCAGCCTTTCAAGTCAAGTTGTACCGGGTAGGTTTTTGTTATGCAAAGCATTCACAGTTTAAACACAGAATATTTCTCCGGAAATATGGATTTCAATATGCTGTAGGGAATGTCGTGTTTACAGACCTGTGTTTCAACAGGCTTTTCAATGTGTAATTCTCTGCTGTGCTTCAAGGAGCAAGACTTAAGGCATGATCCAGAGTGTTGCATTCCGTATAGGTAACAGCTATCAAAATCAATGGGAGCCAGGTAGATGAAACGCGTCTCAGATCAGGCTTATGTTTTAAAAACAGGCAGACCTAACAGACACTTGATTCTGCAAAATGTGAGCAATCTAACCCAATCCAGAAATGCTTAGGTACGTGAATAGACCATCCCAAAGATCATTCTCAGAACCTTCCAGGGTCAAGCCTTTCAGGCATAGAAGACTTTCCAGCAAGGGTTAAAGTAGTACTCAGACACAGATTCTGCACTCCAAAATACAAGGTAATGGGTTTCTTTATCTCATCCCGTCCCTGTCCTCACAAGTAATGCCATCATTTTCTGGTTCATTTAAATAGCTAGAACTGGAGTAACAAACTCCTCACTTGCATGTCTTCTGGAGTTCAAATATAAGAGAGATGATAAGAAGACCCAGGATTATTTTACCTCTCTTCTGTCCTTGGTCGATATTTCAGTTTTTCTGGCATTGTTGGCAACCATTTCTTTTAAATCTTAGCAAGGACATATGCTTCCTGACCTGTATTATGGATTGCTAAAGGAGAACCAAAATGTAGGGCTATTTCATTTCAGCTGCTCTTCTATGAAGTGAAGCTAGTATTTAGTTTCATCTAAGGCCACGATATAACAAGCAGTTATTCTGAATTAAAATGTTATCAGCCAATTAAGAAATGGAGTAGAAAGGCAAAGATTTTAGAATATTTGCAAAGGCTTGAAAGCCATGCTACCTTTGCCAGGTGTGCAGACGTGCACATCGTTAACTGTAAATCTCTTATTTAGTAGGACTGTCCAAGGGCTTAGAGGTAAGCATGTGCTTCAAAACCTGTAGATGGAATCTAAAATGCCATCTAAATCTAAAATCTAAAATGATATTAGAATTCACTTATTTGGAAGTGGCAGAGTCAGGTGACGTTTGTGTTCTGTTTGTCTCCCCGGTTGCATGAAATACTCACTTGCCAAGTTATACTTGCCATAATGCTACAAGTCCCTATAAAAGTCACCTTTAGGTGCAGTGGCTTTTAATGTTGTTATTTGATTTCTGTTCAATAAATAGATAAAATTGTGTCAACGCTGTTAAACATTTCTCAGTGAGCTTTTCAATAAGAGGAGAAAACTAATGGCTGCTGCCTGTTGGCCGTCAGGTCTCATTTTCAAAAGCCATTAGGAGGCAAGAGGAGTGAGGACACCAAGTGGTTATATCTAATTATCTTACCGTAACACATGTAAGCGGTGCACTGTGTTTGCACGGGGCATTGAAACAACAGAGTTCAATTGATACCTATATGCTAACACTCTGGTGCGAGGAAATGATTTTGCCTGCATGTGTTAGAAAAACCTGTTGGAAGCAGCTTTGCCTATGAAGTTACACAGAGTTAGAGAAAAGAGGACCAAAGAAGACCTTTCTGGCAGGAAGATACTGCAAAGATGACAGGTGGCTTCGGTTCTGTCCCTTCTCACAAGTTCCCAGCTACATGGTGAGCAAATCCGCACTGGCCCAACCACTGGCTTCCAGTGTGGTACCCAAACTAAAAGTCGTCCTGGTTTTCTGCATAAATTGGGAGTATTTCCGTAGTCATATAAAATATTACTAAGAATTTCTGCTAATATTTATGATACTAGCATTACCATAATTATTACATTTCATATATTTAAATTACATATTTGTATAAAATACCGTTCATTTTCCTCAGGAAATTGAAGAGTTTCTCAAAAACAACAGAATCCATTTTGAAAATGAATCTCTTCTTTGTGGATAGAAATTAAATGCTTTAATTGGTGTAGACACATATTTGTAACTGATTCAAGGGCAAGTATGCGGAATTGGAAGGCAAAGCCCTGGTTTGATCTGGATTTTTCGCAGGCATTGAGTTTTCCTGCAGTGAGCAGAAGGAAATTGGAAAGAAGATCCACCAGTGTAGGTGTCTGTATCAGAGGACATCAGAGGAATTGGAAAGTGGTTTAGAAGAAGAAGGAAAAATACACCTTTTCTATTCTGTTACTTTATTGTACAGGTTTCATATATGGGGCATTTGATTTGCAAAAAAAGGGCCTCTTGCCTGAGCTTCCTTGCTCTAGAAAACACTCATACAATAAGCAAAAAGACCTTCCATTTTATGTGATTATTTTCAGCACTAGTATGTGTTTAATTCAAAGGTGATATATGACTATTTCTGAAATAATTGTTATGTTGGCTGGAGAGAAAATAGTTCTCCCAATGCGTTTTCATTTTGAGTTGTTTGGTTTTTTGTAAGAGATTTGCTTTTCTTCGGAAGAGTAATACCTCTGTTGAATAGCTTATCTTTCATTATGTGACTACTGAACCTAATCATCCAAGGAACAGATATATTCTGCATAAATAAGTTACATTTTAGCAAGCAGCAAGCTTTACTAATTGCTTTCATCTTGTAATTTAAGAAAATACTAGGTATATATTTAAAAAATCGACTTTGTCTCCGTATTGCTTCTATGGAGTTCATAAATTGTGTACCTGCTGACATAAGGCACACAGGTGAAAGCCATTATATTTGTGTATTACTAAGGAAAATTACATTTTGATTAATATCTAAAATGAGCTTCATCTCCTAAAGTGAAATATTTACAGTGAGTCAACTAAATACCCTGCTAGTTTGCTTATAATGTCAGCCTTTTAAAAATAATTAATAGCACATGAAACTGAGCTTATTGATTAAGCTTGAGACTTCCCAGAAAATTTAAGGAAAATTGCCTTTCTAAAGATGCAATACCAACAGTTCTCAATTCCAAACATGATAGAAGAAATGAAGACTGTAAAATGCTAAATATTTTAATAGATTGTGCACAGATTAGCAGGGTTTAATTCTCTGTGAAATTTATTTAATATTTTTCTGATTATGTTTTTCTATAGTATTTTTCTAATTCTGTGTTTATGAGCATAAAGTATCACCTTCTTGAAGCATAGATGATTTTTTCTTTATTCCCATTTATTCCATGTAAAGAAAAGGACGTTCAATTCTGATGTTTGTTTGTTTGGGTTCTTTTAAACAAATTATGATTTGGTTTTCTGTGTGAATGGTTTCATCTGTTCACAGAAATATAGTCACTGTTCTGAATTCCTCTGTTTTCTAATCACAGAAATCTTTCTGTTCAGCTGAAAAGTTTGTGATCGCATTTATTCCTTCACACACACACACACAAAAGGAGGGTGAAATGCGTCGCTGAATTATAAAACGGCCAATTTAATGAGTTTCTTCATAAATAACCTTAACAAACAGTTACACTGAGGAGAAGCGTAGACTTTCTGTGATGGGCAAATTTTCTCTCATAAAATTGCAAAGTGAAATTTGTCCTTGTAGCCTCTCCCCTCACTCCCCCACTCCCTCCCACCCCCCCTTTTCTTCTTGCAGTGTGAGTCCTTTAAATGCTGTGTTGCTGCTGCGTTTCTCTTCAGTACCTTCAGCTGCCTTGTTGCTGAGATCAGCTGCTGGTGCTGCCCTAGGAATATCCTCGGATGAAGAATAGCTGCTCTATTTTTAATTTACATTTTTTTTTGTGTTCACTCTGTTGCATTGTATCTCCAGAAGAGGGGCCCGGAAAGGAGACTGTGAGTTCGGGTGCAGGATTTGGGCAGGAAGCTGCACGCTATGGCTCTGGTTTGTGTTATTGTAGGCAAATGTAACAGAGCCAGTGAGGATATGGGAGAATATTCCCTCTTTTCCCCCTCCCTGCACACCTTGCAATGGGCTAGCAGACTGCTGTCGGCACGGGGCAGGCGACCAGGGGGTTTCTTCCAAACCTGCAGCAGACCCCCAGAAGATGGCCTCTCCGTGATCCCCGATTTCACTGAGGTGGGACTGAAGTAGCGCTTTGATACCACAAGGAAATATCACTTCCGTAATTCATATTTTAGAACTACTTATGGTTGAAATTTGGGATGAAAGAATGGAACTTGGAGAAGCTGAATGGGAATTCAAGATAAGAACTGTATCTCGGGATCAGCTTGTGCAAATAATAATCTTATTCTCTGCTTGTAAAAGCTGATAATGATAATTTTTTTCAGCATTGCAAAACCCTTCATTGAGCAAATATGGTTTTGAGGCTTTCATAATTTAGGCCAACTTTCTTTTCTAAAAGAGGTCAATGACACAAATTTTAGCTGTCTTTTGTAATGTCTTTTATTTACAAGGTGCTGACAGCTCTATTTGGAACAGACCAACACAATAGCAAAGCAGTTCCAGAAAACCTCATCTTGATGATGCCCGCGCTTCAGCTTTTGTAGGCGATGGACTACCCTTCTTATCTCTTAGTCCTTTTTCTTTAGTTTTGCCACATGCTTCTAAGATGCAGAAACATCTCAGGTGAAAGTCAATGGTCATAACTAATTTCAACAGTAGTATATCAATTGTCATTCTCGGTCAGAATGAAATATTTTTAGAAAATTTGAGATTTTTATTGCAAACTGAAAAGCCAAAATAATTTATTTTTACAGTGGGGTCTTGTAATTCTGCTGAAGCTCCTTCTTTGTTACAAAATCTTTCAACGTTGACAATACTTACATGTTTGTAGATTTCTATATAGCCATATGTATCCATTTTTGAGATGTCTTTGCTCATTCCTATAGTTATTTGTCAGTACTTAAGAGGTTATTTCACATGGGGACAGGTATTTAGCCTGTTCATTTATAACGTCATTCTGAAAAATTCCTGTGGCCCAACTATTCACACATCTGCTAAAACCTTCTTTCTTAGGGTTCATCTGGATAAATGACAGTTTCTAAGCACAAATAATTTCCTTGAACAAACATGCAGGCGAGAATCAACACTTTACAATGAGTGATTCTGTGGAAAGGCAGAGTTTCACACTGAATACTATTAGCAGTACTTTTTCACAACTGTCTCATTAATATCCGTGCATAATAGAGTTATTTTTGTGATTTGGGCTTGGGATGTTTTTTCAGTCCAACTGAGCAGGCATAATCGCCAGCACCTAATAAATGCTTTAGACTCAGTTCACAATGTTTGCTTTTGAATATGGCTTCTGAAATTATTTTTGGTTTTAATCCAGTAGAGATCATTATGACCATCTCACTCAGCCTCCTGCATAACACAGGCCATAGATTTCATTCCAGGATTTCTGCCTGAATTCCACTTACATGTGGCTGAACTGGGATCTAATCCTTAATTGAAAACCTGTAATTTGATGTGAAGGATTCTCTGACTAATTGAAGGCATCCCCCCAGTGATGTTCTCCTTCCGTGATGGCTGACATCCGTAAATAGATGCAGTGTAAGTTGGGTCGCTTTTGTAGAACAGTAAGGTTTTCCTTGAAGCATCTTGGAGGAAAGTTAAGAACTTTTAAGTTTTCTGAGAATTTTGGGATGCTTCTTTCTGCTCAGGCAATTGAAATATATCTGCAAGGCAAGAGCAGTTCAAAGTTGCCAATATAAGGGGAGACAGGTGCCTTTTAAATTATTCATAGATCTCTGCTGGCTACCCATCTTTTTGCAGATGGGATTTTTGGTGGGTTTTTTTTCCTCCCTTTCTTTCTTTGTCCCTGATGTATTAAATGCCTTTATTGCACTCTTAGCTCCATGAATAGATATGGGAAATGTAAAGGCAAAGCTTCAACTAGTAACAGAGCAGAAAGTCTGATCTGGTTTAAGAGATTCTCTGTCTCTTTGTCACAGGCAGCTATCTTAGATTGTTAAGGTGCTTTACAGAGAAGGCACTTCTTCTGTTGTTGTTGTTGCTCACTTCTCACTGATGACTATGGCTCCCTGTGGCAACAGTCCAGGACAATCAGAGGTGGAAGATCAGTTGCCCAAGCCTGAAAAATGGTGTATTATGTACTTTTTGCCCAGTCCTGTAAAAAATTGAGGTTTTTTTTGAGGGGGGAGGACTATAAGAATGAATAGCTTGCTAACTATTAATTTTAGCTTTAATCTGTCACCATATGGCTCTGAAAATTACCTCAGTTCTTCTCATCCTCAATGTTTGCTTCATCTCTGTGCTTACAAGATTTATTTTATTCATCAGCCTTTCTTTAAAAAAAAAAAAATAATAGAAAGATTCTGCATTATAGCTATACCTTTTACATCCTTGTCTTACTTGAGATAAAAGTATCTTCCAAAATCCTTTCTCCTTTTTCATCTCACTCATTGTTTATCCTTCACCTTTTTATCTATTAAACCTCCATGCATCCAGTCAAAGAGATGGATTAACCTGCTATATAATGGCACATGATTCAAACGTCTGATGTCAAGTTTGAAAATAAAGTGAGAAGTCAATGTATATTCAAAAATAGAAGACCTTGAAAAAGGAAATCTCAGTCAAGGAAGATATCATCTTAAGATAGTATTTAATACAAATGTTATGCAGGAATGCATAAGAGTGAATAAAAAAGACTGGCGAGAAAGGTGATCTATTGCAGCTTGCATTTGGCAATGATCAATAAAATAATCGTAGCGGTTGTCAGTAGGCTTCCCAGGTCTGACCTTCAGGTGTTAGGATTTAAGATGGCTCATGTTTGTGACAGACCTCAAAAAGTCTCGAAGGCTGGCAACCGGTTCTGCCAGGTGCTGAGTTCCTTGACATCAAGTTGTACGCTCAAATAGATTTAGGAAAGTTGACTCTTGCCTCTGAAAAGCTAGAAGGGAGATCTTCGAATAGTAATTCTTCCATTGAAACACTACCTGGCCTAAAATTTTAGTCTTTTCAGCTGTTTGTCCTGTCACGTGGTGCTTTCATATTAGCTGGAATCCCAAAGAAGAAAGGTATGCACACATAAAAATTTCAGCATGCTATTAATCAAGCTTTTTTGGATTTCCTCTACTGTTCCTCTCAGAGTGCAGTAGATAGGCCCTGAGGCTGTATTTTGTTCAGTAATATATTTTTTTTCTGAAAGGAATAAAAAATAAAGGTCAGATGTGCCAGTATGTTTTCGGGATACCCTGTACCTTCACACAGAGACTGGTGGTTGTTTTCACTTGGATTGGTGTCGAAGCCAGTCTATACTCTCTATTCCATTAGGAGGGTCTTTTATATTCTGGTCCTGGACCTAGGGGCTCCAATACTGCATTTTACTGGTGGGTAAGAATTGAGAGTAAAGCATCAGCATATGCACCAAAAATGCCAAAATAAACCTCTTATCCCTTCCACACCTTCACGTCACGGTACTCTGTGAGCTTTCAGAATATATATCCTTCAAGACAGTGGCTTACCCTGTCAGCACACAATAAATTGGTTTTGCTGTCAAAGTCTGGATTAGTGCTGTGGTGGATGTCCCAGGTTTTCACCTTTTTGTTAGTATTTCAACCCCCAGGAAACTGGAAATTGTTAGAGACTGTCTGCGTGCAACAAATCTCCTCTGACGTGAGATTCAGCTTGTCCCCAGAACATCTTGTCCAAAACTGTTGTTCCTCCATAGTGTGATGAGCAGTAGTAGGCACCTCTGTGTTTCTTTCTTCTCATGGTATACATCTACAGCATAAGCCTTGTTGGGGGTGCAGCTCGTTAAGTAAGTTTAAGCTATTTTATAATTATCCAGGATTCTAATGAGCAAGGATTTATCATACATCCAGGTGTTATTCATACCTGACCTTGTGTACAATTACCTGTTCGTTCAGAGAGCAATGTTGTGTTGTGGGATTTTTTGAATGCAATGTCAAATGTCCTACGTGTATTATATCTAGAGAGGTGCTTCTTACATAAACGTTAAGTGTTTCTCTTTGATTCTATTTTCTTGCTAGTATTTAATTCTGAAAGGCGTAATACCACTGAAGAAGAAATATCTTTAAACCTTCTCTTGACCTTAAGCAATTTGAATAATGAAAATGCCTCCCTGTTCAGTGAGATGGTCATAGCTCTAGAAGCTATACTTATCAAAGTATATTGCTATGTATATAAAATGTTATATAAACATTCATATCTATATTTAAGGCAATGGACAGCAGAAAGCTCAGGCAGTCTAGGTCTGCCTTGCACCAGACTGTGTGGTCACGACCAAATCATTTAATCTTCTAGTGCCTACATGTCTTTGCTTAACAGTTGGAAATAAGTGCTGCCTTTCTCCTATTTATCTTGTTCACTTAAGTTATTATCCTATCAAGCATGAACTGTCTCTTGTTATGTTTTGCAGTGTTGATCACATTTTGCCACAGGTGTCACGGGGAGATTACAGCATAAAAGGGAATTTTCATTAGAACTGTGAGGTTATCAAAAGAATCCTGTGACTGTTATACTCCGCTCGTGTCCCACAGTGTTTTCACTCCTTCAGAGGCTGCAGTGGGTCAGAATATAGATGCAGTTATGTGTACCACCTACATATATGTTAGTATTCGGCTATAATAGAAAATCATCCATCCATGAATATGTGAGTTTATGCAGTTTTCCACTTGATCTTCTACCAAATTTGCACATGCTAACTGTAGGGCTCTGCATGAGGTTTGGTAGTCCCAAATGGAAATTTATTCTGATATTCCAAGTGTTGCTGAGTAAGCGTGGGTAATGGTTTGGAGGCTTTTTTTCATGGATGTATAATACATGGCCCCTAAAGTAAGACATACTTTGGGTTTCGCGTGAAAAGGTTATGCTCATTCAAGGCACGAAGGAAAGTGTTTTAAGAGTTGTGCCGTGATTGATAATTGGGAACGTTGTCACAAAACCAAAAGCACTGTCGTTCCCATTCAAATTAATGAATTTAAAAATTCATTGAGACAGTATTTTTATTTACATGTTTATATTCACTCATTTAAAAACCCCATTTTAATCAATAATGAAATGAAATTTTTCCTGAAATACTGAGAAGCTAAAATCCCTTCTTTTCTTAGCTAAAGCAAATCCAGTTCTGTCAAGTATGTCAGTAATCATCTGTTTCGCTTGCATCTTGCCAGATATTATGAATATGAGAATGAACACCTGTAAAGACACTACATATTCTCTCTTACCACCATCTCATTACAGGTTTACCTTTTTTGGGGGTGCAGATGCATTATTTTGGTTTTATTTCTGAAGAATCTAGTCAGGCACAAAAAAATACCGCACCTTTTTCTTTCTGCTTTGGACTTCCCTAGCAAACAAAAAGACATAAATGCCAAACGAATACTGAAACCTGCATCTTCATCCAGGTTTAGATAAGCCAAAATTAATTTCCTCTCATCCAACTGCAGTTCAGTTGAAGAAAGCAGGTCAGCTTGATTTTTCACAACTTATCTTCAAGTCAGGAACAGTTTGTTCCTAGAACAATTTGCATAGCCAGGCACACAACTCCAACAGAAGATTTGTTGTGCTGCCAGTGAGTCAGGGACTTACTTGGGTTTCAGGCTGAAGCACTCAGCGCTCATTTGGGATCAAATTCCTGCCAGTTCCATTTATTTATCTATGTTTTAACTGAAAAAGCAAAATGACCAATTCTTGAAATGGGAGCACAATGTTATAGCCTGCTGTAGGATCTTAAGTCTTACCTGTGTTTGCTTCTCTTATTGGTTTTGGGAACCAAACGGTGTAGCTATATTGCTATAAACGCTGGACATTGACCAGGCAGAACTACCACAAACCACTTTTCATGGTAGTTCAGTTTATTCTGATTTCCGACAAGGCACAAACCTGCTAAGGCTGGGAAGGGGAAGGAGACTGTACCTGTCTATATCACCACACTGGGTGTGGTGTGCTGGGTTAGGCCTGTCATAGCATCATAGAACCATCTAGGTTGGAAGGGACCCTTCAAGATCATCCAGTCCAACCACCAACCTCACTCTGATAAAACCCATCACTAAACCATGTCTCTAAGCACTAGGTCAACCCGGCTTTTACATCCCTCCAGGGATGGGGCCTCAACCCCTTCCCTGGGCAGCCCATTCCAAGGCTTAAGAACCCTTTCCGTGGAAGCATTGTTCCTCATCTCCAACCTGAACCTCCCCTGGTGCAACTTGAGGCCATTTCCTCTTGTCCCATCACCTGTTTCCACTGAAAGTTTCCACATGAGTGTCCTGTGCTGTGCAAGAGCTGTGTGTGCCTCGTGTTGTTTGCCTCTTCACTCCGTTGTGCAGATCTGGTGCTGGTGCTGTGGTCAGCAGCGTGATGGCATAAGCCAAGCAATCTGGGAACCTTTACAGAAATTCTGCCAATGAGTGCTGGCAATTACTTTCCTAATGGATTCTAATTGAAACAGAAAATGGAATGAATTAAACTGAACTTAAAGGCCATTATTTTGTTTGGTTTTCTGAAAGTTTCATACAACCTATTAATTCATTAATTAATTTTTAATTGGAAAAGTTTGCTTTTTGCATAAAACAAAAGCCTCATTAACATAACTTTTCCTTCAAACACAAGTCAATGTAAGCCTACATTGCTTTTTCAAGACTACTGTGTGTTTTGTGTTTTTCTTGAAGCGCGAACCTCATTCAGACTTCAGTGGAAGGTAACCTGTGAAGTCAATCTGCAGGAAATCAGCCTTTTTCCTTTTTTTGCTCCTTTTAGGTGTCCCTATTAGCAGCATAAAATTGTAGCAAGGTGGGAAAGACATTAAAGTCACATAGATTTTGAGTGATCTGGCACTGCAACTGTCTTGAACCCCTGAATTACTAAGATGAGGGAAGGTGAATGAATGAGCAATGGCTGAGCAGAGCAGCCTTCTTCATTCTTTGCACCATACTACTGACCAGGCTCATGTGCTCAGGTGTGGTAAATTCAGGAATACCTTTTACGTGCCAAATGCACGTGTAAGTTTTCTTACCTTTCAGTGGACTACAAAATAATTATCTGTGACTGGCAGAGTATATTTAACCTTTTCGGGTGTAAGACTTGTAGGCTTTGTTTGAACTTGCAGGAAGGAAGGTTAATGCCCAGTATTTTATGCTCTGAAAAAATTTGTAGCAGACAGTGAACAATGCAGGGGATGTGAAGATCCCAGAGAACTGGACTGCTTACATTGTCTTCTTCCAGCTGTATGCTCAGCCTCTGGGACTTTCAAAAGGCAACTGTTATCAGTTATATCTAACTATCACCCTGACGGAATAGTGCTAAATGCTGAAGGAACCCCTGCTCTGGGCCCCAAACACAGAGGAAGAAGACAAGGTGAATCAATAAAAGCATTGTATGAGGAATGACAGAAGGAACCCACCCAGGCCTGGCAAATAGACAAAATATCATAGGCAAAAATATGGATCAGATGTATGAGGAAGATTTCTCACATTATTCGAAATGTTTTGGATCCAGCTAGCTGTAGGAGAAACCCTGTCAAAATGCAATGTCTGCAAGATAAGAAGCAACATGGCATATCTTTAGCTACAAAAAGATAAGTATCTAATTATGAATTTTCCAGGCAACATAATCGACCATTCTTTTTCCACAATACCACATGCAGAAAGGTCTATGAGGAAGAGCATGCAGTCACAGTGAAAGGATGTAGCCTGAGCTGTGATCTTCACATCAAACCTGAGACAGAAAGGACATTGGGCTCCGAAAACGGAAGGCGCTGAGGGCCTTCACAACCATCGTTTGTTTATGACTGTTGCACAACAAATGTAGGAAGAAGCCCCATTTACTGTGAACTTGACTGAGCATTTCTTTATCCCCTAGAAACTGGCTTTATGACACAGTGTGCCACAGAGAATGGACAAAAGATTGTTTTCATTCACATGATTAGGCATGTCTACATGTTGGTGAAATAATACTGGCTGAGTTCAGTCTTTAACAGGCCTTCAGAAGGAATGGTACATAGGAAGACCCAGGATCTAGCAGGAACGTGTTTATCTCAGCGGTGATTTTTGGACTGAAGATAGACACATTTCTGAAAGAATTAGCTGATCCAGATAAATTTTCATTGCTGCTGCTCTCTCAGGTAGGAGAATACATGTGGTGATAACAAGCTGTGGTTTACTCCTCAGAAGAGTAGGAGTCACCTGTCTGGCTCATTCCAATGGGCAGTAACACCTCAGAGTGTACTGCGGTAATTATTGTCTATCCCATTAGTCATGGTTGTAGGGAATATGTCCGATGAACCAATAGGGTTCCAAAGTCCTGCAAGTCAGGACAGGATTGCTGTATTGCCTTGCATTCCCAGCCTACATTCTGCTTCTTGAGGGATTTTCTCAGGCAAAGACTCAGCGGCAGCCCAGGACTGCTCACAACCCTGCCTGTGCCCAGATTGATGAAAATCAGTGCCTTCTCAGAGAGCAGCCTGTTCTGCTGCCTTTAATCCATGTAATTCCACAAACAGATTGCATCAGGCTTGAAGTCATAGCACGCAGAGGGCTTTTGGTTTGGTTTGGGTTTTGTGTTTTTCTCCAAGCCATTTCCAAATGGCATTGAAATCACTGGAGGAATACCTATGAATTTCAAGTAAGTTTGGATGAGATTTCATGTGCAAAAATAGGAGATGTGGTCCGGCATGTGCATTGGGATTGCACAATGGACCACATTGGTCCAGTTGCACCAAATGTTACCCAGAAGATTACTTCTGTCACTATAGTATGGAAGGATGCTTAACGGACACATACACATATAGTAAATGGATCACCAGTGTCTAAAGACATCAGATGTTAGCACTTGTATCTGCTTTCCTGCCACTGAAATGCAGATTATAGTTCCCTTCAGCTGTATGCGGTGAAAGGCTGCCGCAGCCCACAGGTCCTCTTTAAACTAGCAACCATTCTCTGCTGCCTTTTGTCGGTTTTTGCCAGGGAGTGTAGCATTTTGCCTTCAAACCTCTCCCCAGTCAACAGGCAAGAAATCATTTTGTGGACGTGCATTCAGTTTTGTGAGGCTGCGTTCATCTTCTGTGGTCAAGCTCTTCTATTCTTCCTTCTTTTTTTTTTTTTTTTCGGTAATATTATTTCAATTCCTATGTTATACAAGATATTTATTCTTCTGCTCTTGTACAAGGCACTCCAGAAGACAAAGCAAAGTGTAGTCAAGTCCGTCGTGTAGAACTACGTTAACAACTTTAATGCAAAAGGCGGCACAAAATGTCCAATAAATCACCTGATTAAAGTCTGAAGACCTCTTTTTGTTTATACATTTATTGATTTTTTTTTTCTCTAATCTTGTCTAGCTCCTTCAATCATCAGTCTCTTGCCTGCCCTCTATGATCCAAAATCAAAGTAATAGACTTCAGCTAAACAATACTTGCAATTTATAGAGCGACAGGGAATGCCTTTATCCACCAGAGAGACTCCTTCCAACTCCAGGAAAGGACAAACTGTTCAGATGGTTTTCAGTCTTTATGAACAAAAATTGCAAAGCAGAAAGAAAACAGTCAGCGAAAGAGCCAGAGGGGGAAAGCAGTGATTGTTCTGTGATGATTTTTGCTGGCTTTGCTAATGTAATTACCTGCAGGGCAGGGCGGGTGGGATGGAAGTCAAGAGGGTATGAGACTGCCCCAAAGTAGGCGCATTCTCCCGATCTCTCCTACTCGTGCTGCAGCCTTCTCTTCCTTCGTTCTGTAATGTTTCCCCTTACTCCTCTTCTCTTCCCACAAGCAAATGTTAATTATATAAAATGTCAACTGTTCCCTGTTTGACTCTTAATACTTATTTCTTGGTGTGTTGGTTGTTTTTTGTGTTTGTTTTTTTTTTTTTTTTTCACTAAAGCTGACGCAAAAAGGAAGTGAAAACATAGCCTGTATTTTATTCCTTAACTTCCTAGCTTTTACGTGTTTTGACTGACAAGCTGAAAAATGTGGGCTGGCAAAGGAAAATTTCACTAAAATATTTCTCCCATAAATGCTTTACTAAAACTTTAAAAACAGCATTAAACAAAAATTACTCCCAACAGCACCCCAGGGTTATTTGAATACCCTGCTGATTATAATTCCTCTATACCTATTGTTTTCATCATTACAGCATCCTAGAGAAATTAAATAGATATTGTCATGTATCTCGTTCTATTATTTCCTTCATTTTATTTCACAGGTCATTTGCAGTCTCTTGAATGTGGAAGCTAAAAATCTTTATTGTGTAAGCAGTGGCATAGAAATAAGGTATGAAAATGGATCAGGATTTTGAAAGGCAACACTTTTTCCTTCTGATTGCTTTGGAAACCGCTACTAAGGGTTCTTTCTAAGTAATGCCGGAATGCTTACGATGACAGTTTTTGGTTGTAGGTCTTAGGAGCCTCGTCATTCAATTCCCAGCGTGTACAATGTGGTGCCAGCAGAGAACTGTAAAATGGTTTCTGCCCCAGAGAGCTTGCACTGATTTAAATTGAGATAAACAGCAGTATCAGAATGCTATCAGCCTAAGTGCTTTCAACTTTTGGGGGCCTTTTAGTGGGAATCACAACTAGGAAAGAATAGAAAGGAAATAATAATAATCTTACTATTATTTTAAAGTTTTAAGGTGCAGCCAAAGGTTTTTGTATAATGGAGACTGGAACAGACTGGCTTGTGGTCTTCAGCTATTCCTTCAGGAAAGGAATAATTTGGTATCTGCTTTCCTGAGCTAACTCCACTTTTAAGTGGCCACCATCCTTGTGTTCATGTGTCTGTCTGTGTACTCAGCCTGAAAACTGATTTTAGCAGGATTTGTGGTGTGGCTTTTTCCCCACTTTTCTAAAGTGGAGAAGTGATTCAAAGTTTACACCACTGTTAGTCCATTGATTTCAGTGGATTCCTGAAGGTGCTAAAATGAATTAACAGACAGCAAGTGATTCCCATGTCAGAATGGGTAGAGTAGAGCATGTAGTCCACTTTTAATAGAATAAGCGATACTATTTGTTGTCATTAAAGCATACAGTTTCTTATTAAAACACTCTATAGAGAAAGAGAATAAATGGTATATTGTAAACTGATATAACTAGCAGAACAGTCAACATGAAGAAACCATAATTAAATAACCGTCCTAAAAAAATACACAGGATGAGGGAAATGGGATTATCCAGGTTAAACAGTATGTGAACATAATTTCACAGAATGTTATATATGCAAAATCAAGCTACGCAAAGTATATTTATATTACTTAATAAGAAGAGAGGAAATTGTGTGTTGAAAATGGAAAGAATAGAACCAACCGTGATGTATTATGAGTATGAAGAAAATCTACAAAAAGCCACCAAACCAACAAAATGTCAAAGTGTGATATTGAGCAGGGCTGAAAGGAACAGAGGTTCAAACATAAATCTGTTCACAGTCTTCATGGAGAAGTCCAGGAGTTACTTGAACGGAAGGAGGGCAGCTAAGATCTGGGTTCGCATATGCATTTAGGAGCCTGAAGATGATTGATTTCAATAGGTCTCTCATGCATAAATTTCTTTAGGTAACTGTATCCTAAACGTTTCTATGAATTAAAATCAAAGCTAGGTTCCAGACAGGAGCCCTGTGTATAGAGAAATATCCAAATAATCCAAGATACCAAAAAGTTCCAATTCAGCTCTTATATGCAGGAGGAGGTATTGGTTTATGATTGTACCGTTGCTGTACCTCTGCCAGGGTGACACGGTGGTAGGTGGTACTTTGCTCTCTAGCCTCTGGGCTGCAATGCATAGTACATCACTTGGTTGGCCAGAGTTCATGTGTGGTTGTATACTGACATTAGAGACACAGCAGCCAGGTTTTTTCCATACTTTCTGATTTACGGACCTGCTACAAAAGTAGCAGAAGTTCAAGAAGTTTAAGACTCGGCTCCCCAGTTCCAGAAGGACAGGGAACTGCTGGAGAGGGGACAACAGAGGGCTACAAAGATGATGAGGGGCCTGGAGCATCTCCCTTACAAGGAGAGGCTGAGGGACTTGGGGCTTTTTAGCCTGGAGAAGAGAAGACTGAGGGGGATCTGATCAACGCTTATAAATACTTAAAGGGAGGGTGTCAGGGGGATAGGGCCAGTCTTTTTTCAGTGGTGCCCAGGGACAGGACAAGAGGAAATGGGCACGAACTTGAACATAAGAAGTTCCACCTAAACATGAGGAGGAACTTCTTTCCTGTGAGGGTGGCAGAGCCCTGGCAGAGGCTGCCCAGGGAGGTGGTGGAGTCTCCTTCTCTGGAGACATTCAAACCCGCCTGGACACGTTCCTGTGGGACCTGCTCTGGGTGGCCCTGCTCTGGCAGGGGGTTGGACTAGATGATCTGCAGAGGTCCCTTCCAACCCCATGTGATTCTGTGAAAAAAACCACAGTGGTACACTGATTTCAGAGGTCTCTGGATAGTCTTTTCCAAAGAGGACTATAAAACATACATCCAGATTTGATGGTGGTTAATACAGCAGTCAGAAACGTGAGCAGGCAGGAGCCTCTTTGCCAGACTTGTTGGTCCCCTTCTCATGCTTCCACCGGTACCAAAGCTGCATGCAGACTGGGAAGCAATAGAAGGGGACTGACACCTGCACCATGGTAGGAGGAATACATGAGAGTGCGGCACGACAACCATATGAAACTCTCCTTGCCCATGTCCCTGCCTTTCCTCTCCCTCACACTGCTTCGGGGTTGCTGCAGCCTGCACCGTTCTCATGCAGTTTCCCAATTTAGCCCCGTAATTGTCTCATTTCCCCGTGCCAGCCCCCATGGAGGATAAAAGCTCACAGTCTCCACCTCCTCACATCCGCTGGGCAGTCCCATTTCGGAGATGACTACCCAGGAGCTGTTAGTGATTATAAGATCCATCCATGTTGTGCCTGCTGTCAGGTTCCCTCCTGGGCCAGAGTATTGAAAAGACATATTGTACACTCAGCAAGAAATTGCAGTTAGCTGAGGATATACTTAGACCGTAATTTTGAGAGAGAATATTAAGAACTCGAGGCACTGGAAAAACAAAGGTCTTTCTCCACCCCAGGAGGTAGAAAAGTGCCAGAAGGTGGATATGAGGCTTTTGTAAGCTTTGAGTTTGTGGATTCTGCTGTCTGACCCAAGGTTCTAGCTCTATAGTATGTAATTTAAAGTCTCCTCTAGGTGCTTATAATTTAATTGTAAGGTGTCTCACAAACAGCTTAGCAGGTGCAAAGAGGACGTGAAGTGATCCTTTTTTCCTCTCTCCTCAGCTGGAACATGAAGAAGGCACTTTATGATCCAATTAGTGCCTCCAGGAGCTCTCTAATTGCATTATAAAGCATCTTAAAAAAAATAGAAAATTAGAAGTTGGTTTTAAAGCCTGAAAAAAAAAAAAAAAAAAACAACCACCCAAAAAGAAGAAAGTGTTGTTTAACTGTTTGCCCTCCTGGTAACTCAGCAGTGAGAAGACCCAGCCTCCTTACGCACCACATCTGGTCTGTAGCTTCCCCAGATGTGAGATGCGTTCCATCGCCCGGAGGGAGCTCTGGAGAGTGGAGCATCCTTTATGGTGGTGTAATGGGAGCGTGAGGTATGTATGCTGTGCGGCTCTGCACCCGAGTAGCTCCTGATGTGTATGCACGTTGCTCGTTCAAGGAAACTGGAACTGTGCTGCGCTGTCTGTGGCCGTTTTAGCCTGCTAAGTGTCTGTTCTACTGCGTTTTTATACCAAGCTCATTGGCATAGTGTCTGAGACGTATTATATATAATGAGCTATAACACGCTTTCGACTTCAAAGCTCAGCCCCTGTATAATAATTATCACATCGCTTTCCATAACTCTCACATATTTTACCTACTGAGTGGGCGGGGAGAAGATACTGAAATAATATTTAGACTTACATAGGGCTTTTCAGCTGTAGATCACAAAATATTTTCTGCTGGCAGTTAAGCATTATCATCTTGGCTGTGAAGGTGGAAAAGACTAAAAGGCAGATAACACAGAGCTGTGAATAGAACCTGATCTTTTGATCCTTAGAGCATGGCCCTTCCTGTTCATTGGGTTGGTGCTGCTCTCAAGTACTTTTTTCTTCATTAGCTGGCAAAAGTGATAGTGTTTGTATCCCCTTTCCAATAAAATAATTAAATATGTAAAAGGAAAACACTTGCATATGTCTGTGCTCCAACTCTGGTTGGAGTACCTCTGCTATGTTGGAGCACCTCTGCTATGGTTGGAGCAGCTCTGCTATGAGGACAGGCTGAGGGAGCTGGGGTTGTCCAACCTGGAGAAGAGGAGGCTCCGGGGAGACCTTATAGCGGCCTTCCAGTACCTGAGGGGGGCTACAAGAAGGCTGGGGAGAGCCTATTTACAAAGGCTGTCAATGACAGAACGAGGGGTAATGGCTTTAAACTGGAGACAAGCAGATTTAGATGAGACATTAGGAATAAGTTCTTTACTGTGAGGGTGGTGGAGCACTGGAACAGGTTGCCGAGGGAGGTGGTTGAGGCCCCATCCCTGGAGATATTCAAGATGAGGCTCGAGGAGGCCCTGGGCCACCTGGTCTAGTTGGGGGTGTCCCTGCTGACTGCGGGGGGGTCGGACTAGATGACCTTTGGAGGTCCCTTCCCACCCAGATGATTCTATGATTCTATGATTCTATATCTCCTAAATGGCAGTGGCACTTCTTTCCCTTACACCCACACAGCAGAATACAAGCCGTGCATTTTGTGTTTCCGTCTACTCCTGTGCTCATCGCTGGGGTGGAACCCAGCCAATTGCAGCAGAAACACACAGTGGCAGGACTCTGAGAGGAGGTTACCCTGTGTGCAGGGCCACCCCCGCAGGAAGAGGCTAACACCACCAAGGGTGTCCTTAAGCAGGCAGGTCTCCTTGAAATGGCTCAGAAGGGGACACCGATCTCACTTAAACAGGATGCGGTGTGGTTCAAAATTCAGGTGTTACGTTACCTGAATGGAGTGCTCTTCTTCCCGACAAAATTTGCGGTCTTATTTGGGGCAACCTTTTCTTGCCTGGTAGGGTGACTGCGCTGGGAAGCTCTTGTCCCTCTGGCTCTGCGTTGCAATAACAGGAGAAAAGGGCTGCACCTCTGGGAAGAGAGATTCCCCGGTCAGATGCTGTTTCAGGGAAGGGGTAAGGGACAGCTGACAGCTGTCGTCTTTTGTTCTGGCACACTCTGTCACGTACCTATGCACTGGCATACCCGTTTGTACCCTGCTTTGAGGAAAGCCACCGATAATTGGCAGTAAGTCATCAAGAGACTTACCAGCATGCTCTTTTTTTTGTTTCTCTTCTGCGAAAGTCCATCCCTGCTTCCTCTCATCTGAATTTCGGATTGTTCCACTCATACTCGGAGCCCCAAAGCAAAATGGTCTCACAAAACCAAGAATACTGCTCACATTAGAACTCCTTTGATTCAACAAAAAAATGCATCATCTTGTTCCAGATTCTTTCATGGCAGGAAACCCCATTTCCAGTGTAAAATTCATAGGCCTTAATAAATCTTCCACAGTAACGGTCTGAATTTTGGGAGTTTAACAAACACGCTGAGTTTTAGGTTTTATTACAAGCATTTCATATAATTAGCATGAACAGATGGCATACAATTCTACCATTAATCATTTGTGTACAACCAAAATACAGTAATGTCAGTGTCTCCCAGAATACGTCTTTGAAAAAACACCTGGCTGCAATTCTGATCTCTCTTGTACCTATCAGACACTACGACTGTAGTAAAATTACTTCTGATTTATCTCAGTATTGAACAATGGTAGAATGAAGCCTTTTTCATTATACAAACTATCCTCAGTGGTTTGAAGACTTACATTGGGTTTTTATGCAATGTATAATCAGTTAAAAAAATAACTTCCCTGTGTGGGACAAAAAGGAGGAATATTAATGGAGAAAATCTTTCAAAGCATTTCTGGAAACAATACCCTTATGTATAAAAAGAGTCTTTTTTGGCGTCTCTGTGTGGTAGTGTTTTCAATTCCAATAGCTATAATAAGAAAAAAAATCTGCCCTATTTGTCAATCTGTCAGGAAATATATTTCAGCTTCAAGCATCATACTCCTGGGGTTTATGGAAATCACAAAGCATCTCGTTCAGATGAAGAGGCTGAAGCTGTAAGCAGTGCAATTAATATCTTCAATTTCTGCCTTCAGCATGAAAAGAAGCTCCAAAGCTTTTTGAATCCGAATCCCAAATGCTGCGTAATAGTTCACATCTGGCTTGTGCTATTTGTGAGAAACAGCAGTTGCCGGTGTCGGCGGCGCAGCGGGTGACACACTAACCTCCTTACCCGGCGGGGCGAGAGCGGGGCTGGCCGCGGGTGACAGGGAGCTTGGTTGGCAGGTCCAGCTGAAGGGGAGGGTTGCATCTCCCACCTTCCTGCTGGAAAACTCGGAGACAGAAAAGCCTGCACCTCCCCGGCGGTACCCAACCCTGGGTTACCCTGGACTGTCACACGCGAAGTGCAGCTGACAAGAACCCGACTGTTTATCGACAACCGTCTCTGCACAGCCACAAGTTTAACCACGTTATTTATTCGCTGTTTGCATTTCAGTAGGAGCCAACGCCTCATCCCGGGCACCTCTGTGTTTGATCCTACGCAAGCACCTAGGCAGGTATAATTCTGTAAGATATAATTCTGTAAGAGAGCTGGGGTTGTTCAGCCTGGAGAAGAGAAGGCTTCGGGCAGACCTTATAGCAGCCTTCCAGTACCTGAAGGGGCTACAGGAGGGATGGGGAGGGACTCTTTGTCAGGGAGTGGAGTGACAGGACGAGGGGTAATGGTTTTAAATTGGAAGAGGGGAGATTTAAATTGGATACCAGAAAGAAATTCTTTGCTGTGAGGGTGGTGAGAGCCTGGCCCAGGTTGCCCAGAGAAGCTGTGGCTGCCCCATCCCTGGAGGGGTTCAAGGCCAGGCTGGATGGGGCTTGGAGCAACCTGGTCTGGTGGGAGGTGTCCCTGCCCAGGGCAGGGGGGTTGGAACTGGATGATCTCTAAGGTCCCTTCCAACTCGAACCATTCTATGGTTCTATGGTTCTATGATTCTAATTTGTTCCTGAAAAGAACTTCCAGTCTGAGCCTGTTGACACCTTGGGAAGGGCCACGCTGGCAGCTTGTGTTTTCTCTGTGAGACCCTTGTCTCAGATCCCTAATAGGCACAACAAAAGCTCAGGAAAGGGGATGGCAATAGCTGTTTCATTACTGGAGCTGGATCAGCCATTCCAAGTAAAGAGAAAAAGCAGATGCCCTCTCCTGTGACTACTTTCCCTCACCACATTTGAGAAGGACCCAGAACATGTGACATCCATCTTTCCTGCTATCCCGGAGGAAAGTTGTACAGGGAGAGGAAGGGGCTTATTCTGAAAATTACTGCAGCAGAGCTTGGAAGACTTCCTCACAACTCATTCACTTCACCATAAAAACGTCCTTTCTTCCCACAGTGCCAATCTCCAAAAGGGGCCTGATTTTCAGCAGGGAAATGGAGAAGAGAACGAACTTGTATAAACACTAGTTTGTTCCAGTTAGGTAGCTGAGGTGACAAAGCAATTTGGGTCACATTTTAGGCAGGGATGTGCTCTAGGAAAAGGAGTGGTGACACTTCCAAGATCCTAATGCGTAAAGCTCTTAGCAGGCTAGGTTTATTTAAGGGTAGCGGCTCTTTGAGCAGGAGGTGGAACTAGATCAGCTCCCAAGGTCCCTTCCAACCTGAATTATTCTATGTTTCTCACAAGCCATGGCAACACTCAGGTGGCTGAAAAATGGCAAACAGCCGATGGTAATGGATTCTTTGGGCACAACCCAAGCAGCATCCTGTTCCTCCCATGGCGTTCCTTCTCTTCCGACTGGGCTTTTACCCAGTGATTTACATTTTGCTTATTCTGTTGTAACCACAGCTGTAAAAACTGAAGGGAGAAAGAGAGGTAAAAGAAAACAGCTTAGATCCTCTTGCTGATAATGAGAAATAGAGATGTTGTATTACAGTGCTGTGAAATGGTCTCTCTCCACCAGAATGGTGCATGACGGTGAACCAGGCGTGATTTAAAAAGCTGCTAAAAGGCACAGGCTTCTTAATATTCCCACGCAATCTACAAAAGGCAAATGTTTTCCCAGTTCATCTCTTTTTAAACACAATAAAGCAAAAGAGAGAGGGGAAATTCTTTGTCACGCTGTTCCACTACCAAACCCACCACCAAAGTTTGCTGGCCCGATGTCAGGCGGGAGGTGATTTCTTCATTTGCGATTCAAGCTCACTGAAAACATTCTTTTAGGCAGCGATAAATTTGCCTCGTGCTACTACAGACAAACCACCAGTGCAGCCAAACTTTGATCAGAGGTGCGTCTTGTCTGAGCAGTCGCAGGGCAGCAATGCATGAAGGGCTACCAAACAGTAAGTGCTTATACGTCTAGGCTGGGACGTGCAGCTACCAAGCAGATGAAAGACTACGCAGGGAGCGCCTAACAAAGTCTTGCTTATGGCTAGGAATAAGAATGAGAACTAGGCTGGAGGGTTGGGTTGGGTTTGGTTGTTTGTTTTTTTCATTATGTGGATTTTTACCCTTAAACCAAACCATTTTGTTTATTTGTTTTGTGCATATGACTAAATGCCAGCTGAGGGCAATCACTGTTAGCTTTATCCCCTCTGCTTGCTTTCTGAAAGCCCTGGGGACAAGCGGAGCAGCGAGACTACATACCTATTGCTTTGTCACTGGTGCAGAGAGGGTGGGAAATAGGTCCTCGATGACCAGGTGACCTTCAGACAGAGGTGATTGTACATAATGCCGGGTATTGAATACTGAGACCCTGAATGTCATTATTGAGCCTCTCTCAGTCTGGGATCCTGTCACCCTGTAACATTTGTACACAACAGCAACTCATTATTTATAAATAACTTCGATGGGTTTTCTCTGGAGCACATTAAGGGCCAAAATTTGTCTACACTCTGTATGAACGAGAGAGGAACAGGAAGCCTATTCTCAGTTTATAAAAGAGGTGGGCTCAATTTCAGTTCTTATTCTTCATGGATGTTGTACTGTCAGCATTCCCCCGGGGAATATTCAGGCCAGGGAGCATATGCTGGAAAGAATATGCCGTCCACCGACAGAGAAATGCTCTAAATGTGGAGTGCTGGAGCACTAACATTACACTAACTGGAGTGCTGGAAGTATTCTGCTTGCTTGGACTCCTCAAAGCTTCAGCTGGCTTTCCAGGGCCGCCCAACACACCACCCTAAACTGCCAGCCTTTTGAGGGGAAAGGAATCACATCATTCTAACACATTGTTTCAGCAGTTTTTTATTCACCAAGTGAAAAGCTGCTATTCGCTGCACAGAGTTACGAGTCTTATATTTATTTTTTTTCCACAAAGGCCTTTCCTTTGTGCCACAGAAAAATGATTGTTTCCTGCTCATAGTAAAACTGGATTTCACATGAACGAAACACTGGAGAACTTTAGAGGAAAGATTATGAAATGTCTTGCTTTTCACAAAATCAGAGCAAACATCTATGGATTTTGAAGGTGGAAAGAAAACAAGATTTTCTTGACACTGATACGTTTTCCTGAAGGTCTAGGCCTGAGTCAAACATGAAGTTTTGTCTTGGTGGATAATGAAACGAAATTTTCATGGAAATAGTATCCTGAACTTTAATCATCATTAAATAATAATATTCAGTATAACATTAAATGGTATATATAGTATTAAATAATATCTTACGTTGTGGTAGAAAAAAATACAGAAAAAAATATCTGTTGATGTTTTCAGTTGGTAACTAGATTGGAACCAACAACTCTGTCCACAAATCAAAAAGGCAAATTGCCTTTTCTTGAGGTAGTTGGCCCTCTTGGTTAAGATATTAAAACCAATAAGAGCGATTTATGTTGCGGGGAGCATGGAGGGGGAGGAAGTGGCTGGCGTTGCACACACCTGGCATTAGTTCCCCAGCCTTTCTTACCGGGTATTTGAGGCTGAGTCAGCTGCACATGACCTTCAGAGCAAGGTTTGAATTCATGCCTTAAATCTGCACTGGGTTTTCCTATTCCCTCACACTGTTGCACATTCACTTTGGTAAACAGTAGAAGATACACACTCCTTAGACATGTGGCTCCACTCTTTCAGGTGCCATCCTTAAAACACTTGTTTTCAGCCTATCGAAAAGGTATTTACCAGTCCTTTTACTTGAATCACCTCATCCGTCTCCCTGTTGGTATCTTTCTAACAGATCTTTAGAAATAATTCTCTTTTAAAATTCCCCTTTCTTTTCCTGACAGCAAGATGAAATACTGATGTTTAACAAATGTGTTAAACTGATTTATTACACTGTCCCCTGTATGGAAAATTTGATAAGCAAATGAACAGAGATGTCAGCGTCCATGTTTTGCATGCTAGGCAATGCAATGGGATCCGTGGTGGGAAGCCTACAAAAAGGAAAGCAAAGAGAGGAGGAAAACAGAAGTCCTTTATAATAAATGGTCAGAGAAAAATAGTGAAGACCTTATCAGGGATTCTTTTGTGAAGATCAGGGTTTTAGCATCACTAGAATACATGCTTCCCAGAAATACTGCACATCTGTGCTTTTTTGCAGGTCTACAGGAAAAGGATAGAGAACAGAAGAGAACAGAAGAGAAATTAACAACTATTAGTAGGGTTCTCCCCCATGCTATGATGCACACTTTTATACCTTTAATCTGTGGATTTCAAAGACATCATTAAATCTGATTTGATTAACCTAAAGAAATCCAGGAGTTAATTTACAGCTACGTGCCAATTTACAAGACATTGGAGTGCAATGAAGCTGAGCATTCTTCTTTCAGCACTTTCATAATTAAGCATTTGACTAATTTAAATATTAAAACTGTTTTCTCATAATTGCCTAATCTCAGTCAAATATAAGAGAGACAAATTCAAGTCTGCTTAAAAGATCTGAGATCTGTTTTAGCATTAGAGCCCACTGAAATCAGGGGAAAGACTCTGGTGCTTCTCTCCCACGCCCGCAAGGTCAGCATCTACAAGGGCTTTCTGAGAAAGGACTGGCACCAAATTTTCACTATTTAAGAGCAGGCTTTCATTACATACACTAAAGTAAACCAACAAAATGGTATGGTTTTTTTTCTTGTTCTTAGCAGTATCCAAAATGGTTTTAAAACAGAAAAAGAGCTGTTAAAATATAGCTACATTGTTGCTAGTTATTTGTCTCTCACTTTGCTCTGATGAGACATTGAAAGAGAAGAATAATACTAATTTTCTGTTTCTATTCTATTTCATTTTCAGGCTAAGACTCACAAACCGAATTCAGACATTGACATCAGGTTTGCCAGAGAGGTTGTGGCATCATCTCCATCCATGGAGATATTCAAAAGCCAACCAAACAAAGTCCTGATCGGCCTGCTCTAGCTGACGGTGCTTTGAGCAAGGGGGAATTGGACTAGATAACCCCCAGAGATCACTTCCAACTTCAACTATTCTAAGACTCTTAGAAAATATTTAAATCAGAATTGCAAACATTTTTCACAATGTGAAAAAGCAGGTCCACCCAGAGCAGGTCCCACAGGAACGTGTCCAGGCGGGTTTGAATGTCTCCAGAGAAGGAGACTCCACCACCTCCCTGGGCAGCCTCTTCCAGGGCTCTGCCACCCTCACAGCAAAGAAATTCCGCCTTGTGTTTCCAAAGAAATGGTGAGGTGCAGATGGTTTGGTTTTTTTCCTCTGTGGCATGAAACCGAGTCCTCTTTTTACTTCCTTTCTGTCCCCGAATCTGAAGCACAGGGGTACTATTCAAGTTTCCCCTACAGCAGGATCAGAGTTCCTTTGCACCCCTTCTATGGATGCACAGCCCCGTCCATGGACTGGCCGTGGGCAGTGGCACACCTGACCTCATCCACTGCTGCCAACACAGCACAATGCATCACTTACCATCTACTTCAATCATCAAAATAATCTTTTGTCGGGACACGGTTCATGGATAGTCCGTGTTCTGGATCTCTGCACAGGATTTAACTCATTCGGAGGTCTGGAGGAATTCAAACAAGTACCTTTATCTCCTCTTAGCACCTCCAGGCAGGAGTTTTGCCCTCTCCCAGTTAGCACTCATGCCCATGAAGCAAGCACTACCCATACAGCAGCGTTTTGGTTTTCTTTCCAGCAAACATGCAATCGCTGATAAGCAGGACAGGTAAATAATATGACCTGTAAGGGAAAATTATGGAATGCACTGTATTATTACCTATCTGGAAGATTTATTTGACCAATATGTCGACCCTCAGGGGACTGGAAGCACTGTCACATACTTAACAAAAAAAAAACCCTAAACCCTCCAAAATAGTGTGTGTACCTCATTAGTGTTGGGGATGTGTCATTTTAGCAAAGCAGAGAAAAAATCAAAGTCAGTAAGGGGGAACTTAAACTAATTATTTGAACTGATAAATGTCATTTTTTCAGGCAGGGTATGGGACTTCCCTGTGCCAGGGAGACAGCTCATACCGTAAAATCAATACACATGGATTTGATGTAATTTTGGAACAAAAGTTCAAGTTCTATTAAAGATGTTCATATACCTTCCTACTCTATGTACTACAGATCACACCAGCAAAATGCCTTTGTTGATAGCAATGGAAAAAAAGGACCTAAGGCCAGTCAGTGGGTACTGGTGGTGTCCTGATTCTTCATCTTATGCTTTGAGGCATTTAAGTTTGCTAACGCTCAGGATGTCCAGCGAAGCCAATTTTCTTGTGACAAAGTGGCCAAGTGGTGCTCGCAGAGAGTCTGTGTGGCAAATTCGATTATGTGATCTTATGAGTAGGCAATATTTTTTACTTGGCCAAGGCAAAATCTAATAAGGAAAAAAAAATAATTCAAGAACCTTAATTTCTGTTTTGCTTGGAAATGTAGAAAAGTAGACATTAGTAGGTCTAATCAGATTTTCACTGGTATATACCTTTTTTGAAAATAAAACCTTCACTATTTGATCATTTAAATACTTTGGAAAATTGTACCCAAAATGTAGATATCAAAATAATTCATAGAGTATTCAGTTGCTGTGTTTCTTATAAAAATTATGATAAGCTGAACATCTGGGACAACGTCACTTTGTAATCGTCTTTCAAAGTAAGGCGGTCTTGTGGTCCATCACATGCATATGGCTTTGGGAAAATTTGATGGAAATATATTCCTAATCACTGATATTATTTATTTAACAATAGAAGGCATATGTAACTGCAAGTGTAATTTCAAAAAGGCTGTCATAAATGTTTCTTCCTGCAAAAATTAAATAATACTTGAAACGTGAGATTTTTTTACTTCTTGCTGCTCTGTGGAACTAATTTAAATACACAATATGGACTTTAAGGGGTTTGTTTTGGTGTTTCGGGCTTCTTTTTTTCCCCTTGGACCAGGTCCTACTTTCAGAAACAGTTGCTATTTGTTGTAAAGCACAGGAATAACAAACTCACAATTCCACCAGAGACATAGGCAGGTTATTAACAGCTGGGGAGTAAATTCCAAGTCAAACAGTACCATATTGTTTCCGTTTCTCAAATGCTATTTTCATGCATATTAGCAAAATAATTACACTTTCCTTTCATAAAGAAGCGTATTTACAACAGGAATTATGACATTTCAAGGAAACTAGAGTCACTGCAGCTGAACTGCAGCTGTCTGTTTTTCACTGGAAAAAAGCTTGACAATAAGTTTACCAAAAATTGTACTCTATAAAAGAAACAAAATCAGCACGAAGACATACTAAAGTTATGGAGGGCTGGTCTCACTCCTTCTCCCTTTCTGTGATCCGTGTGCCCAGTGCTGGCAGCTGCAGAAAGGGAAGCTATAGGAGAGGAAAGTAGTTCTGCAGAGGGTTCACAAATGCTCCTGGAGAAAAAAGTTCAATTTCCCTCTTTTGTTACTAATTCTTATAAGATATGGACCTACTTGTGCAGGATCCAAGGTAACGCAGCTCCAGGTGGAACTAGACTTAGATCCATAGATCTGAGCTTGACATGAGCGTGAGTTCATGGCTACGAAGATCTGTCTGCCACTGTACTCCTTTGAAGATCGGGGCCTGAACCGCCCTGAGTGAGAGTTGCAAAGGAGTCTTAGCACCTACCGATTCCTAACCCAAAGAGAGGCACCTGCGTGGGTCATGAACGCGTGGTGCCTGCCCGCAAAACAGAAACATATTACCTCTGGAAATACCTGCAGTGTCAGCCACCCAGTTAGCTCATGGTTTATTTCTCAAGCTATGCCAAGGACAAATGGAGAAAAAATTCCCTTAGTGAGACCCCAGTGGTCCCTGCGTGGTTTTAGTTGGTCTGTGTATTCAAGAGGTGTGTAGCCCTTCCAGGTGCCACGCTACAGCCTGCAGTGGAGACGTGACCTACATGACACAAGTGGGGCTCCACAAAAAAGCCCTAATCCGGCTGTGAAGACCCCAGTGTGGGTTGACATTCTGATGTCGGCTGAAGGGGGAGAACATGCTTAAAGAGACAAATACTGTTTTTCCCTAAAATACCTTGGTTGGTCTGAATCTTTAACCAATGTATTTTCAACAATACTTCTCTTGTGGTGCTGGCTCGCTGCTCTTCTGAACTGAAATGCAGAAGTCAAGGACCAGCATTGCCTGTTACACTACAAGTGGTGCTTGTGACTGGGAGAACACTAAAATAAATTGATTTCTCCGGTGTTGTTTTAATGCCAATCACAAGAGAGTCCATTCAACAGTGGAAATTTCAGCAACCGTCCTATGGTTGAAGCCACAACTGGCTTTGTTCCTTACAGCAGCACTGATAGTGCATCCTCCATCCTCTTAGTACTGGAAGAAAAAGAACCAGAAGAAATCAAGGCCCTTCCAATTAAAGTCACGGTTCTACATCTCCCTTGCTGTATGTCATCCAAAGAGCTGCTGGGTAGGTTAAGAAGCTCCTCGGATAATCTCAAGCATCACCGGTTTAAATTGCCTGAAATTATTCTAAGCTTTATCTTTTCCTACATCACCCCGAATGATGATGTGTGTCAAGTGCGTTCAGACTCGTCGGTCTCCTCTGGTGAGGTGTGAGGATGTCAAACACAGCTGGAATAGTGTTCTCGGCCTGTCTTCTTCTTGTTTTAAACTTCCCCAAGCTGTTCAGAAAATTGCCTGCTCTTCAAGTTTGAAACCAAAATGCCTTTGTTGAAATGCTGTCAGTTTGTCTTTGTAATGCCAAATTCTAAAACACTAGAAATTTTGGGGTTGTCAGAGAGAGGCTGAGGTGGAGCT
Organism: Arenaria interpres; assembly: GCA_013399435.1. Lineage (NCBI taxonomy): Eukaryota > Metazoa > Chordata > Aves > Charadriiformes > Scolopacidae > Arenaria > Arenaria interpres. Next base: position 33,620 of record VXAK01012179.1, read on the forward strand.
GGCCTTGCTGTCCTGAAAATGGTTAGAATTTACCGCAGTGAAAATGAGGTGGAGGAATCAGTTTCAATAACAAACGCTACCCCTACTCCACCTGAGGGTTATAAAAGGTCGCTCATAATATCCCCACTCCTGCAAAGAGTTGTGTACGTGAGGAGACCCTAAGTTAACCTTCTAGTTACACGTGGGTATGATGCTCCTAGGGTGAGGACAGTTGTCTCTGCGTATTGGGTTGTGGGAGGATGTAGGTGGACTTTAAGCAGAGCTTGAAGATCAGCTTTCTTCCCTGCAGGTGAGGCCACGTGCACAAGTCGTATGGTGCTTGTAACATGGGGGTACACCATGCCTCTCTTTTCCATATGGAGGGTTCTGCTGGCGCTCGCTAGACTCAGTCACCAAAAGCCTGTGTTGAGCTTCAGGGTGAGTAGCTACTGCTTTGTCTTCCTGTGGGTTGGAAGAACTGGGTTGCCACAAAAAGAATGGCATGGTTGAAATGCCTCTGTGACAAAAGATAATGAAGGCAGTAGGGTTCCTGAAGGGAAAACTGTAGAAAGATCTCTGGGAGAAAATCTGGAGTGGTGGGTAAGGCGTTTGTGGGGTTTTTTTGGGGAGAGGAGAGATGAGGAGAGCAGGAATTGCTGTTGGTTTTTAACAAACCCTGTGTTAACATTAGAGAGTCAGAGCTTGAGTTCTAGGTCTGCAGCCCCTCCTTACAGCAGCATGAGAACTCTAATCGTAGAATCATAGAACTGTCTCGGTTGGAAGGGACCTTTAAGATCATCTAGTCCAACCATCAGCCTCACTCTGATAAAACAAACAAACAAACAAACAAACAAAAACCAACACAACCCTCCCCCCCCCATTACTAAACCATGTCTCTGAGCATCTAAGCACTGTATCAACATGATTTCTCACAGCACCCTAAATCTGGTGGAGACTTTGTAGGCACAGCTTTTCCCGAGCAACTGCTGAGACAAGCACCTTGCACTCATATTTTGGGAGCACAGGCTCAAACAGCCTGGCTTTTCCGTAGTTCCCCAAAGCAATATGAAGTAGGTAGGGTGCTTGCTTTCTGTGCGTGCAGGATAAGCTCTCCTGCTGCCGTGCACCTCCTGTGTCATGTTGCTTGTTCCTGAGGAACACCATACTTGGTGTCCCCCATTTTCAGGGAGTTTACTTGCCTTTCTTTCTGGATGGTGCCTTCCTAAAGATCTGTTCTCCTGGAAGGCTGCTTCACGACTCTCTGAAATGCATCATTGCCCCATAACCTGAAAATGCCTTTTTCCACCAAAAAGCTAAATCAACAGGGTCAACTCAAATCCTACCATATTGTTTAATCAACGTAAAGACTAGAAATTATAATGAAGAGAAAAAGGAAATTTAGGAAAAAAAAATCTCTGAATACTCTTTCTGTTCATTCTCTCAAGGGGGTACGAGGTGGTGAATACTCTGTTCTCTGTAAACAGATGTTGAACTCATTGAACTCATTGAGTTAAATGGGGTTACTCGGCCTCTTAAAGTTAAGCACTTAAATGTAAGGAAGAGTTTTCCTGGTACATTGTTAGTACAATGACAGGATTCTCAACCGCTTGCAAACACGACAGGTCAAAACACTACCCTTTTTTTATTATACCTTTTTGTCTTGGCCATTTCTCATGAGGAAGGAAAAGTGCAGAAGTTCCAAAGCTAAAATATTTTGATTAGAAGTTTAAATCTTTTGATGGAAAAAAGCTATTATAATACTTTATGGTAACCATACATTGATTGCTTCATGCTTCTCTCTTCTGTAGTGCTTAGATTATTTCTTCATCAGGAATTTTGATGGAGAGGAAAAACAATGCATGATAAGAGATGGTTGTCCTTAAGATACTTGGCCTGTGGGTGGTGACGGAAGTATAAGTTAGGTAAATAGCAGTTGCTGTACCCCACTATCTCAGCCTTTCCAAATGAAAATATTCCACCCGTGGAACATAGAATCATAAGCTCCCAAGGGCTTTGTGAGGAAACAGGTTTGTTTTGTGAAGAGGAAGAGTGTGCTGATTGGTCATACCTGCAAAATGCATATACAAGACATGTACAACGTGAAACATAGTAATAGATTTTTATCTTGGCCTTTGCACAGGGTTAAAGGAGCTCATTTAAAAATATTCCGGGGTCATTGCAACAAAAACTGTCAGAGCTGTCATCGCTTTCAAAATGTTTACACTAAAGCACCATTTTATCTGGTTGAGAGGACAAGTTTGTTTCGCACAAATAAACTGGGACAGTCCCCTGAAATCCTTTATTTGCCTGATTGTGACCAGCTGTGGCCACAGCCGCCCATCGTCCAGGAAAGGGTTTCTGTTACTGCTGCAGCTTGGGTATGTACTTGGAGAGGAAGAAAAAGTTTTTGCCTTCTCAGATGCTTCATAGGCCGGTGACCTTTATAAATGACAGCAAATCTCTGCTGAATGAAGGATGAGGGGAAAGAGGAAAACATTAAGATATTTTGTCCTACTTTTTTTGTGGCATGCTGAAAACAATCACAGTGCCTATTTGTCATGTTCCAGCTTTGTCTCCCTTTTGCAGTGGTGTCTGACAGGCTGAATGAAGAAAGTGTAAGTGAAGATGAATTGGCAAAGGTATCACTTCTGGTCTGTCTAATTCTGAAGCAGATGAAAAATATATATAATATCAGGATGTTAAAGTGAAGGAAACATTAAGATCAAGGGACTGCAGGGATAAAGCAGAAATCCTTTGGGCAATTTAGGGAACAAATGAATAATCCAAATGTGCTTCTCGTAATTTAAGAACTTCAGTTACTTTGTACGGTTTGTAACATCAAAATAACAAGCAGACCGTTTACAATGGAAAGGAGGGAGCGAGGTGAACAAACACAGAAATAATAATTCTAAGAACAGAAGAAAATACAAGGAGAATTTCCCTAATATTGATGGTCATTCACACCGCAGAATTGTTCCCTGGGGGAGCACACGCTTCTGCTTTGACTCATTTAAAACCAGACTGGGGAGAAACTCGGGAGCAGACCACACAGAAAAATCCTGCCTCAGCAGTGGGATTGGTGGGATGGATTACACCTCTTTTCCGTGCAGGAACTGTATAGCCCAAAGTCTAAAAAATTGGCTGGTCACGCTGGGAAGTGTGGGGAGGTCCCTGGGATGCTGTCCCGGGCCAGTCCACATGCTGCCAGGAGATAAGCATCCAGCTAACAGCCTCTGCCCTGGGGAAGCACCCTGGTGAGCCTTGTTCCACAGCTTCCCTCTTCCCATCAGCTGTCTAGAGCAAAATTTCAAGGTGCTTGGCAGGAACCAGGGACTAGGGCTGATGTCCTGGCAGTATTCTCTCATTCAAAGAAGGGGAAAAGGTTTTCAGGCCTCAGTCCTGTGCAGGAAAACTGTTGAATGCGTTACAGCTGTCACAATGTACAATCACGGAGCTACTCATCTTGCCTCCTTTGCGCAGGCCAGTGGCAGGAAAGATACTCAGCCACGCTTGTGCGTGCACACAAAAGCTTGCTCTCTCCCTCTCTCTCTGTAGATTCAGGCTGGAGACATATCATTCCATAAAGAATAATACAATCAGACTTAAACTCTCAAGGCAATATACTGTGGGCAGGTTGTGAGCAAGCCAGGATAAGAAGTTCATAAAGGTGCTCCATACCCTGAAAAAACTTCTTTATGGAAAAGAGTTTGATTACCTTCCCTTGGGTGCTGATGAAAATTTCACCACTGGCTTCAGTCTAAAAATGATTCATCCTAAGTTAACAAATCAAATCAAGGGAATTAAAATTCTGATTTTATTCAAAGCTTCTTTATTCTGGCTTTTTCCCATTCGGTTCAGTGGGAGTGTTCTTGATGAACAACACTTGCAAACTAGATCTAAACCTCTACCTTCTATTTCTGAAAAGATTAATATCATATCTGGAAAAAAATCTAGAACGTTAGATCTACCTGAAATTATATTTTTCAGTAATGATTCTTGCTCCAAAATGGTCCTTTACAGGGGAAAAAAATAATTTAAGAAAAAATTGTTAAGAAAATATCCTGCTATTGTTGTTGTTTCTTGATTTTTAATGTTTGTATTCAGGGTTTTTCTAATGTTTGTTGAAAATCTTATGGCCTTTTATTTTTTTCCTTACTGACCTGATTTTTAGCAAACAGAAACATCTGGATATCCACAGGGATATGTCCAATACAGTATTTTTGAAGAAAAATGCAGATGCTTGTATTTTGTACACAAATCTGCCAAAACCCCAAAATGGATGTGTTTCAGATAGCTTCAGATGTAAATTACATCAGTAGCTTAAAATGTGCCACGAAATCTCATTTTCTCTTTCAGCTACCTGTACAGACTAATTGATCTTACCTCATTTCTGCCTTTTTTAAGAACTGAATTTCTGCCACAGTCACAGTGATTTTGAACTTGCTGCCTGTTCACGAGGAGCAGTCACAAAGGGAATGTAGGAAACGGAGGACTGACAGTGTCTCATTCAAATTGCACTCCCACAAAATTGATCTGAGGCAGAGAGCGTGGGAGGCACAGAGAGGAATTGTCTTTGGGATGTAGATTGATAGACACCACATGGCCCGACACTACAGGGCGATGTCTGTGACAGTCACCTCGTACACACACACCTTCGTGCGCTCTCTGCAATGATTTTTTCAGGCCCTATAATATCGGCCTGTGACGGCACTCAATGCTCTGAAGCGCATGTTTTATTGAAAGGAGCCTGATTACCTTCTTGTGGATGCTGATTAAAGTTTTGCTAGTGGCTTAAATGAAAAAAAAAATTAAAAAAAAATCCTGAGTTAACAAATTATACAAAAGCATTAAAATTTTGCCTTTATTTCTAACAGCTTGTCCCCAGAGTTCAAGGAAGTATTCTTGATTAATGGCCCAAGCAAATTATCAAATTATCATGGGTGGTAAGTATAGGATGAAATTCGGCACTCTGATAGCTACCCTCGTGGGAAAAAGATTTCAATAATGTACTATAGTTATGCTTATTAGGCATATCACCTGTTAGGAATGTAATAGAAAGTCCCTACTGCACTTGTTTGATTTCAGGAACCATCACGACACTGGGTGAAAGACAGCAGCTGAGCTTCATTTTTCACACCTCTCCTCCACAGACACCAACAGTTCATCCATCCTGAGGTGACACCCCAGCCTGTGCGGGTGGAAGGATGTGCCGGTGATTAGATCACTGCCAGCCCCAGACACGTCAGGCACACCTTCAGACTCATGCTCATCATTTTTCTGGTGGCGGGTCACTTATTCTTACTGGGCGTTCTGCTGGGTTATTCCAGTCTCCCCCTGTGGAATTGTGTGAGGTCCTGGGCTTCCGGAGAACAAGTGATACGAGGAGAGGCTGAGGGAACTGGGCATGTTTAGTTTGGAGAAGAGGAGGCTGAGGGGAGACCTCATTGCCCTCTACAACTCCCTGAAAGGAGGGTGTAGAGAGGTGGGGGTTGGCCTCTTCTCCCAAGGGAATAATGACAGGAGCAGAGGAAATGGCCTGAAGTTGTGGCAGGGGAGGTTTAGATGAGATATCAGGAAGAATGACTTTGCTGAGAGGGTGGTCAGGCCCTGGAACAGCCTGCCCAGGGAGGTGGTGGAGTCCCCATCCCTGGAGGGATTTAAGAAACGTGTAGATGTGGCACTTCAGGGCATGCTCTAGTGCCCGGGATTGTTGGGTTGGGTCTGTTTGTAGAGTGGTTTTTGTGGATTTTTTTTGAGGTGTTGGTTGTTGGGTTTTTTTTGTTGGACTGGATGATCTCAAAGGTCCCTTCCAACCATGAAGATTCTGTGATTCTGTGATTCCGCTTGCCTGTCCTTGGTCCCCTTCTCCTTCCCTTCTGCCCTATTTCCCTGTACACTCTCACCCACTAGGAAAATCTGACCTGTTCCCTTTGTACTGGTGATTCCTGCATCTTGCCTTCTCCTCCTGATGAGGCTTTCACCCAGGGCAAAAACTCAGCTTTCCTCTGTAGCTGTTTCGCCAGCAATCTCAATGGTAAAAAGAGAATTTCTGGGGGTTTTTTTTGCCATAAGGCCTTTGTCAACACCACCACCGTCATGGTGCCCACACTTCAGGCTGCTCTCAGACATCGTCCTCAACACAGATCACTCCTTGGATTCGCACATCTAGGGAAGAACAGTGTCTCACAAATTCCTCTTGGTAAGATGTTGCCTTTTCTAATCACACTGGCTCAGGCACAGCCACGGCTCAGATGGGAATTTCTCCTTTCTGCAGTAAAGGAGTGCTTTGTTAAGAGCTCAGAAGCGGGTCCTTCAGATCTCTCCACTGTCTCTCGTATTCTCCTCCAACTCCCTCTGGGAGCAGAAAACTTTCTTTTGATGCCATTCACTCTATAGGACACGAGGATCCCTGACTGGGTACTCCAGTATTACCAGTAATAATCATTCTGTGAAAAAAAAAAAGAGAAAACTCGCTATGTCAGCACAGCAAAATTCTTTCTTAATAGTCTTACTTGAAAGAGCAGTTGCGGATCACTGTCCAATAGCTGTCTTCTTAGCACATGACAACAGTTACGTTTTGAAAAATAAGAGAAAAGTGAAAAGCTACTTTTTCATCCATCTTACATTCCCCCACACATAATAAGACAGGTGAAAAATGTTTTACTTGGAGGTAGATGTCACTTCTGAAAGCTTTTAGTCACTAATTACACAGTGGTTTTGTTTAGCAGCGTACTTAATGTCAGTTCTTCAGCAAATTCTGGTTTTCAAAAAACAGTCGATAGACTCAAATTTTTTATGAGATTAAATTTCCAGTCTTTTCTAGGATTTCTGGGTTATAGTATTTTTCATCGCATTAGAACTCTATTAATGTTAAAACACAATTGTCATCTTCAAGTGGTTTGGTTTAAGAAGTTTAAAATGCTTCCACAAGTTCAAAATCGATACATTAAATTGTGCCCTAAACCGATAAATAACCACATCACATCAGACTGGAACCTTCTCAATAAGAGGAAAAGCACCCAAGGATTTTGGGCTTGCCTCTCGATTGTGGTGGTGAGCTGATCTGTGGGTTGTCCTACACACTAGATTTCCTGGGGTTTGATAGGTCATTTAGATCTGAAGGAATCACATTTAATATTCGGTGTTGGCCGGAGGTGTCTAACCCAGAGGGCTGTGCACATCAGGCTGTGTGTGTAGTAAACGAAGAAAGGCTCCATCAGAAAAGAGTTGAATTTGAGGTGCCATCCAGCCTTTCACAGGTGCCTTTCTGTCCTCACTGAATCAAAATGGAAACGAGAGCCTGAAGTTTTAGGAGAAAAACCAGCCTTGACTTTTTGTGCTTCTCAGTTCTTGACTATCTAATGGGGATAATATCTCCTTTCATGATATTTTCTATTATTTAAGCTGCCAGTTCTTTGGGGATAGAATTATTTTAACTACGCCTGTGTGTCATACCAACAGTAATAGGGCTCACCTTGCACATAGTCTCTAGATGTTGCTGAAGTACACACTGGAAAAAATTACGGTTGCTTTAAAAGGAATTCATTTTGTGATAATTTAAAGTCAGGTTTAATTTCGAGAGTAATTTCCTTAAGCTTCGTGCATTTATTCCCCTGTTAGTTCTCCCACGATTTCTTTGTTTGTAAATAAAATTGAGGGCATCCTTGCTATGTGTGCTAGGTGGTGGAGCTGACTTCAAGCCCTGCTTCAGCATTTGCCCTGGAGTCTTCTCAATAAAAAAAAGTGATAGACTAAGCCCTTTTGACAGATTCTGCCAAAGAGTTACTGCAGACTTCTGTGGAGAATGTAATTTTAAGATGGTTCTTTTTTTCTCCCTTTTGGAAACACCAGAATGAATGAATGAAAGCATAAACCTTCTTTCCTCAGCCAGGAATTAATTCTCCTTGGTGCAGAAAGTCCATGCTGGTCTGAGGTGTTTTGTGAATCTTCCTCTCCTGTTTGGAGCAGGTCTGAACTGAGCATATACCTTTTGTAAAATGCTCTTTCAAGGAAGAGATGCTACAAATTATTACTAAACTACAGGTGTAACTCTGCTCTGACTTCCCACTTTGTTCCAAGGAAAAAGCGAGGCTAATTGGAATGCACGAATTTACAATGGAGAGTTCCTTTAATCTCCTCACCTTGTGATTAACCAGTTTTGATCACGGTGAAATAAATAGCAAGACATTTTACTTCAGTGTTAGTAGGAAAGGAGGCTAAACTAATGGCCAGAGTGGGTCAGAAAAAGATTTTTTCCTGTTGGAGGGGAAATTTCGTAACTGGCAAGTGCTTGATGAGATCTTTCCCCTCCCAAAACAAATCATTCTCCAAGATAGGCCAATAACCTGATTCAAAACAGGTAACTCCTCTGGAAGTGAAATCAGAAAATCTCCACAGGGATATGGCGGCTTGCTGGGGAAGATAGCAAAAGTATACAAAAGGTAGTTTATATATAAAATTTCTTCTGCACCTTTTTTTTCTGCTGCAGACCAGCAATAGCCTTCTGTGATATTTTTGGTGGTATTAAAATTCCTTCCATCTCCCTGTAGTGGAGAGCTGGGAACCTCTTTCTTATCCTAGAAATGGACTTTCCAAGCCTCTCCGGTGAGTCTTTCATTAGAGCGTATCTTTTCGTGACCTAATAATAATGCAGAGGGGAAAAAAATAAATGACAAGTTTATATTTCACATGAGGTGATGTTGCCTTCACTCACAGTCCACAAGCTGCCATTTCTTCATTGCCCTCTGAACTGAAGCCGGTTTTGAAGGCTACATCACTTAGTTGGCTGTCTCCATCTCCCAGTTTCCAGGTGTTGCCTGGTTCTCTAAAGGTACTTAACAATCTGAAATATTGATTTAAGCTTTCTGATCAGCAGCCTGATACAAAACACAGGGACTATAAATCTTCTGTAATATTTGAGCAGAGAGATAAATACTGAAGCTTCCAGATAACTATACTCACCTTTCTGTAGGAAATGCTGCTGCGGTAGAGTAAGCTTTACACATTTAAGACCGTATTTCCAAAACATTTGTTTTAAACTTAAATATATTGTGGTTCATTTTGCTCTCTGGAATAAAATTATGAAAATTAATTTATTGGTCTCATGTGTTAAGTCAAAATCTGCTCATTTCTTTCAGAGAAGTAGCCCTTTGGACCAATATATGTAGTTTTGGTATAAATGATTGCTATTAAAAGGTCATAATTTACCAACACATGTAAAATTCAGAGGTATCTGCAATGCATTCCTTAACACTTTGAGAATACAAAGTACCTGCAGTAGTTCAGATGCTGAGAGACAGCAACTACTGGTGAATTTTGACTTTTTTTAATGGGAGCCACTGCAAGTTCCAAATGTTCACTGTGCAAGTTCCAAATGTTCACTACAGGTTCACTGAAAACAAAACAAAACAAAAACCCAAACCCAAACCAACCCCAAACCACCAGTGAAATTTCTAAGGCAATTAATTTTCTGAGGCAAATTCCACTCTTTTGGATTGTGTGCGGCCTAACAGCATACACCACATGAACAGAATTAGACTAAAATTTTACCACAAAAAGATCAGAATTTTGCTGTGAACCTCCCTGTATCAACCCGCTTCTTAGGGCATCTTTGCAGGAATGTAGAATTTAACCCTTCAGGGTTAAGTTCAACCCAATATCAAAGACACCAGATCAAGAAACTACTTGGAAAACTGCACAGAATGCCTTTTAAGAGGCCTCCCCTCCTGGTTCAGCTCCTGGTGCCAGGCGATACTGTGGGGAACTTGCTTGTCCAAATTTATCCATGTCCATTTTGTTGGTATTTACTCTTTCATAAACATTATTGTTTAGCTTAAATGCCTTTCTTCCCTTCAGACAAAAAAGTCTGTCTGACTTTCCTTCTACGCTCTTTCATAAAGGACAGACATGAAATGATGGTTTTAAAATCAGAAGGAACCTTTTGTCCTATGAATTACGGGACGGTTACAGACAATACAAACTAATACAATTGTGGGTCCTGTGGGATAGCAAAATAGATGTTCCTTCGCTTTGTGCATCATCAAAAAAATCCCCAAACCAAACCAAAAAAACCCTACCCCTGAGCCACATCATGAGTGTAATTGCAGCCTCAGAATGAAGATTGGTGTTAGTGTTGTGCAGATGGAGAGGGATCACAGCTGGATTGGGTTTTGATGTCAGGTTGAGCTTGATGTTCTGACAGCTGGGAAACCAAGTGATGACTTACAAACTGAGTAAATTCGATGTGTAAGTCATGGGAAGAGAATAAACGCAGATGACTGAAATGTCATTTTCGTGAGTCATTTTTATGGCCATGCCCGCATTTAAATGCAAAGTAAAGGTTCAGACCAATGATTAACCCAGGAACAAGATGCTGCTGGTATATTAATTGACCTAATAAGGTATTCTACCTTAGGCGGCCTTTGTCTACATCCATTACATTACAGAGCAGCCAGTCACTCAGCGTAGTTATAATTCACACACACGAAAACTGTGTTAAAATACTGGATGTTATGTGTCAGCCTAGAAAAACTGCCAAAATGGAACCAAGAAATCCTGAGTCAAAAATACTTCGAAAAGTAGGGGGTAAGATTTTAGCACCCGGTTCTTAATTCATTTTGATTTACCTGCATCACAATAATGAATGTTGCATAAGCAAATGATGCTTCCTCAGTTGCTCCAGTATGATAATTAAAGCCCCATAACTTTTCCTTTTCAATAAGTTTTTCTATTTCATGAGCTCTTTTTCAGTTTTAGTTTAAGTGCTATTTTCACAAATCCTATGGCAGACATGTTTCTCAGGACAGTTCACCAGAGTAATACTTGATATGGTCTGCTGATTTTTTAGGGCCAGTGCAGCCTTTTTTAGGGTTAAGCAAAACTCTAAATCAATTGCATTAAGGCTCTCTGAAAATATTAAACTCTTCGTATCAAGTTCATTCACAGGTAAATGGTGGCATGCTTGCCTTTTTATTAAACTTAATTGGAAGGTTTCTGATTTGATTGACCTGCTGATGTTCCTGAAAGGTAAACTCTGGCTCTGGTGTCTGCATAAGAACACATCAGAAACTATTTCTTTACCTGTCGTTACAGGTAATAGGGTGGTAAAGTTTGCCATCTCGGAGAGGAGCAAACGTAACGATGCCCGCAGCGTTTCAAGTGCAATCAGGAATCCCAAGGCAAACTAGCCAAAATGAACATGGAAAACTCTAGAAGAACGCAACCTAGAGGAGTAGCTTCAGTAAAAAGGTGAGCTTTCCCTCTTCAACACAGAAAATGATGATATGTTTTTCCCTAAATTCATGTGGTTATCCGATTGTCATCCTACAGCCAAGCCAAATAAACATAAGATAGAGCTCCCCTTCCAGTCTTTCATGGACATAAAGGTGCTCTGGGGAGAGAGCAGGACACCTCACTAAAGGAAAAATGGAATTACCTAAAGCTTCCAAGTTTTAATTGTGCAAATTAATCCTAAATTACCAGACCTCGAAGGAGTGTCTGACTTCCCTGCAGGAAGAACATTAAAAGAAATCATTTTCTGATTTGAAATTGCATGCAGGTTTTGGCTTTCTGATGTGAAATTTCATAAATAACTTTGTGAGTGACCTGAACTGTCAAGAGGTTCTCATGGGAGAAACCTGTCATCCCCAAATATATTGCTAAAATACAACACCTGGATTAGATTTGGTCTTTAGAACCTCGTAACGCACATGGTTTTAGACTGAAGGTACATCCTTCTTCCGATTCTTGACTCCAGTGGTTACTCCAAATAGTTCAGTCTAACAACAAATTTTCAGCACCTCACTGTGTTGGGCTCTGAGAACACAAACATCTAACCTATTTTTAATAGAGCAGAATAACTAGCATGTGCTGCTTGGATGTATTGTTTCTCTGTTCCACAATTAGACTTTTAAATCTTGCTCTGACTGGGAGTTAATGCTTATGAACTAAAGATTCGTCTATTCCTAGTTACACCTGCTCCCTCGTTTCATGACAAAAAGCTTAATGTTTCATTGTGATCTTTTCCTTCTCACGTTAGAAATACAATAACTGCCAGTCTCTTGCTTCCAAAATGGTTATAAATTTTCTGACTTGTAGTCCACATTGCCAGAGACATTCATTAAATCTAGATGTTAAACAGCAAGTGAGGCCAAACACCTCCGAGTGCTGGTATCTAAGTTGGGGCTTGATTCATATTTTATGTTGAAGCAAAATGTTTCTTGTAGAAATCTCCCAGATCTTCGTCACTCTGCCTCTTCTGAGGTTTTTACAAGGTCACCCGGCTGAGAAAAGCTTCTGATATGCAAACACAGCTACCCATATTTCAGCGCAATGGTAACACAGAGGCCAGCTTATTAGTAGTTAAGGTCCGTTTTTGTTCTGAAACAACGTAGAGGAAAAATTCTTTGGTTTAGCTCTAGAACGGTCAGTGATGGCAATGCACAGTGCAACCTCGTGAAGAAACTGCGCTTGGGTCAGAGGGTGAAAATGGGTTGCATCGCTATCTTTCTTGTCACGTCAGGTTTCACAGGGCAAGGTGGAAAAATCGGCTGCAGAAGATGAACAGCACACATACTGGACTGGGCTCTTCTCTATTTTGTACCGGTACTGGGCAGATTGCTCATGAATTATTTATGCTGGTGCAAGAGCGGAGTCGGGTCGTCTGCAATAGCATCCACAGGCAGTAATTTAAAAGCTGCGTTCAAAGGCCTGTGTAACACTTATGGCAAATTCTTCCCTGACTTCCATTTCCTCTTACCTCACTAAATAACTGAACCCCGGAGTCTGTCCTTCAGTCCAGAGCGTGAATGGATCTGCAGGATACATAGGTTGGACTGACATCAGCAGGTACGGAAATAGAACTACTGTGGGTGCCAAAGAAGCCACCCTGCTGAAGGAGTGTCCTCCAGACTTCAAAATTCACATTCTACAGCTCCACCCTTTCTGCTGCAGGTTTACTCCCAGAAGAACAAGGCCATTCAATTTTTCTCTCCCCCAAAAAGATGACCGGCATACTGGAAGGGGTTTGGGGAGGTGTCAAAACGTCCAGTGAATTACCAGCTCCGTTATTCACATTATAGTTATCACAGGAGTGTAACTGCTTTGATAGAATGATTGTGGTTCTTTTATATGACGACATATACATATAGAAAATAATGAACAATGCGGGGATTCAGTTTTTGAAGGAATAATCACTTGCCCCAAAGTTAACGTAACTCCCCAGAACTGCAAAAACTTGTTCAGCTATTAAATAATCTGACCTTCTAAATCTTGTGGTTTCAAATGGGGAGCCTTGATTAAAAGAAATAGTTTTAAAAACATGAGTTACTTTTTTATAATCTGAATGGTTTCTAGAAAATAATCTCCAATGAGAAATAGTCTTTCCCATATGTTAAATAATAGCTTTTGGGAGTTGTAACAATTTTTTTTAAGATAATTGAGAAACTAATACACCAAGCAATTGCATTTGGAACTTTTCTGTGTTTTCTTACATTGCAGGTATGTAAAATGGCACTTACTTTTTAATCCAAAAATATAACACATACTCCATTTCCCTTTTGGATCTAATAGAAATTTTTGATCAATTTTTTTTTTAATTAAAAAACATAGATTGTTTGACTGTATTTATATTTCCCATGGCAAAAAAAATAATTACAACAAAACTTTCCCAACAATGTTTTTCTACCTTTATTTAGCTGCCTTTGATTTTTCTGGGCTGGACTTAGGCTTGCAAACTTATGCTTGCAAACATATAGATAGATGAAAAAGCATGATTCATGATCATATTCTCTCCCTGGTGAGGGACATCCCTTTTATAAAAAATAAGTCCAGCTTCAATAGGTGGTTAAACTATTGCTTCTTCCATCTGCTGAGTGAGTTTTTATAAACAACACAGAAGAGATGAGAAGTACAACCCACTGCCCAGGGAAACTGCTGGAATGCAAGGAAGGATGAGTCTCTCTCCTATGCCTGCCTCATCCTGGGATCTGCTGAGAATTTTCTCTTATATTGGGATTGCACTAACCCCAGAGCTCTCAGCTGTGTCCTCTCTGGAAACATGAGCCTGCCCTAGATCTGCGTGGCTGCATCGCTGCTTGGACTTTGTGGATGAGTTCTGCTGTTTGCCTTCCTGGTGAAGCTTATTAGAGGAAAATTTTTCACAAGGTGTTTGATAAAATTATAGCACTTTGCCATTGCTGTGTTTCTGCCATCATACATCATGCTGTACAGCTCCAAACTTCACAGAGAAAAATAGACAGCATTTATTTGGCCACCCGTAACACACTTCCACAGACAGCTGTGCCAGTCTTGTATTTGCTGTCACCCAACGATGGTTTTCTCTCTCCTCATCCTTTCCTTCCCTTACTGGTTCCCCTACCTTAGTGCTTCCCTGTTTTCCCAGCTCTGCCCCCTCCCTTTTCCACCTCCAGTGCTCATCAGATCTTTTGTGAGCCGCTTGGAGTCACTGTCATGGCAGAAAATGTTCAGCTTTTGTTTTTTCCCAGAGTTAGTGAATTAAAGAGGCTGTCAAAAAAAGCAGGGTTTTTTAAAATGATTTTTTTTAAAGTTCTGATCAAGTCTTTGAACATTTTACTAAATTCGAGAAAATGCTGTGACTTGCCAAAAAGCCAGAGGCTAGAACGAATGTGCTAATCAAGAAAGTCAATGCAAATGTACACTTAGGGAAGCGCACATGTACGTTGGAAAGGAAAAGGGAATCTAAGCCCAGAAAACAAGGGAGGAGAATTTATCTTAATTTATTTCAGTCTAGCCCTAAAAGAAAAAACAAAAGGCAGGGAGAAATTATGAAATTTCACAGCTATATTTGGTATAAATCCCTAAGTGAGATTTATTCTGCAAGGGTGAGGAAAGAAAACAGGAGGTATAGCTCAAGAAAAGTCAGGTGGGGGAGGTTTGGGATAGTCTGTGTTGCAGCAGAAGAGGAAATAGGAGCTTGGAGTGACTGTTCTGAAGAAACTGAGAGATATTTCAGTTAGAAAAACCGAGGGGTTGGAGCTAACTCTCTTTGCTAATCTCAGCTGGAGGGAGGAAAGCTGGGTTGCTCTGAAAGACTGTCAGAGGTGAAATCAACTTTGTTTGTTAAGCTGTTTTCAGAACTCCTGTTTCTGGGAGAGTGCTTGGTCTAAGTGAACTCTGCAAACGCCTGCTGCCCGCTGTACATCTGAGGGACCTTAACAGGAGCAGCGTTTCTTTGTCCATGCTGAAGGCATTGCACCCAAAGGTGCTGGGTCACAGGAAGGAGCCTTCCTAGGTAGGTGTAAACTGGAATTCCTTTAGGAAGGAGCAGGCAGCGGAGAGGCGGTTGATGTGTGACTTCAAGCACCATAATATATGCTGGAGCCTTTGAGAATCTGAACAGGTCAATGTTTCCCCCTCTGGTCATACTCTTTACACCGGTGATCAGAACCTTTTAGGTTACAGCTGGTTAAAAGTAGGATGTCTGGGATTGAGAAATGCCATTGTTTATTTTCACTTTATTTCAATGCAGAGTGCCTGGAAACCAAGGATGTTTTACTTTGGTTTCCTTCAGAAGCTTTCTAGACTCTGTGCTTCTTCAGTGAAATTATCACTGACTGTCATTTGAGCAGAACACAGGCTTCACTGAGGAAGCCTAGAGCATTTCCGTGGTCCACAGCTTGGCGGATGACTCCCTGAACTCCCAGAGTTTGGCCTGGGATCCAGTGAGATTGTCAAATGAAAAATTTCAACTCTATACACCCTTCTTCCCAGTGATTTTTTTTTATTCCCGAGTGGTTTCCAAACCAGTTATGCCTTGAGTGGTCAAGCACAGGAGAACAAGATCAAAGGAAGGACCTGTTGGAACAAATGCACTCTGGGCCAAGCAGGGGGAGCTCGATTTGTTATGGCCCTGAGGTGTTTCCTCATGCCCTGAAGAATTCCGTTAAATATTGAACTCCCTTATTGCTGCCCATCTGGAGGAATAGTCGAGCATTTCTTGGACTGACAGATCTGTAGAAATCAGTCTTACATTCACCTCTAACATTTCCAGTGTTTAAGCTGAAAGTGACATCTTGAGTACCAGAGAGTATGTCTACAGTACTTCATCTGAGTGTTGCACTCGATCTGGAATTTCTCAAGGGGAATCATTGATTTTGTGCATAATCTAGCACCCCACATTCCAATGGCCTTCTGGTGGGATTTGGGAGTTTTCCATTTCCTTAGGGACTGGTTTTTAACATCAACTAGAGTGAGGGAGTGAACAGAAGTGACAATATCATCAAACCCTACCTTTTTTTTCTGGCTGATCATCTTTTCCATCATCTACGGAAAGTCCTACATCCAGCAAACCTAGATCACGGAGTCACGGAATTGTCA
>VXAK01012184.1:0-14992 GCA_013399435.1 Arenaria interpres
TAATAATAATAAAAAAAAAGAAATTCAAAGAAAACCAGAAACGCCCCCTCCCCCACAATTAAAAAAGCAGATTTTGGGGGGTGGATTTTTGCGGGTTTTTTCACGGTTGCTCCCGTTTTAAGCAGAATTTTAGAAAAAAGGCTATAATACAAAGATTTTTTGTTAATTCCGGTGTAAAAATAACCCCCCCACACCCGTTGGCGCAGATTTTTAAAGCAAAAAATGAAAAATTGCATCGTTTCCCCCCCCCCCCAGTCGGGTGTGAAAAGTGGAGATTTAAGGATTTATTTTCCGTCTTTCCCGGATGATTTGGATCAAGGTGGGGGGGAGGGGAGTTGGGGGGGGAAAAAAAGCAATAAATGAAAGAAAATGCTGGTTTTTATCGCAGAGGGAGGTTTTTCGAGATTTTAAAAGGCATTTTGGGGAAAACTTTGCTGGAATTCTTGCAGAAAATGGGATTTATATACATCTTAAATGAGTGCTAAATGGAATTAAAAAGAAAATAAATTGGAAAAAAAACCCCAAACAAATAAATCCAATTAGCATCACTGCGCCACTAACGGGATCCAGGGAGCAGAGTCAGGGGCTGGTTTATTGGTTTGGATGGTTTTTGATGGGGTTTTTTGCGGTGTATTATTGGCAAAAAGGGGATGCTGTGGGATCGAAGCCCTTAAAGACGTCTTTAAGGGAGGCGGCGTCTTGTTGTTCATCATCCTGGGCCGGGCTGTTCCCTCCGAAAGGGCTTCCCGATCCCGATTTCCCGCTGGGTTTAACCATACCATAAACTGGGGGGACTGGGAGGTTGTGGAGGCCCGGTTGAGGGGGGGTTTCTTGGCCGGGGAGGGCGGCTTTGGGCCGGGGGCGGTTGTAGCTGTTGTACCTGTCCGTGGCGGATTCAGCTCCGCTTTTCTCCGAATCGGGTTGTTCCAAAGCCGAACGTCGAACGAAAAGGGGTTCCTTGGGTTTTCCGGGAGTTTTCCCGGAATCAGAGGGTTTGGAAGAAGAATTGGTGCCTTCGGGAGGCGATTCGGAAGCTTTTCCCCCCGAATTGGGAGTCCTGGGGTCATACAAGCTGATGGTGCTGAGGACGCTGCTCTGGCCCCCGCCTTTGCTCAAGCGGGGGTCATAGGGAGCAATGGCTGGGGCTGAATCGCTCAATTCCATCGATTTGGGGTTTTTAGAACCTGCTGTTTCTGCCGATTTTTGTAACCTGGGATCGGTGGGAGTTTTCCGCTTCCGAGGGTCGCTGGGTTTGTCGCTCTGGCTGGCGGGGGGGCTGCCAGCGGCGTTCACAGTCTTTAATATCCTGGAAAGAAGCTCGAAATCGGGGAGGCTGGAGCCGGGTCCCGTGTCCCCCCCGGAGGTTCCCCCCCTTTGCCGGGGATCAGCGAGAGCCGTTTGGGGCCGGTTGAGCCGCGGATCGAGGGCGGGCATGGATTGAAGGGCGGCGGGGATGGGAATAAACTCCTGTTTCGGGATGGGAAGAGGAATTAAATCCTCCGGACTCCAAAGGATCATCCGGGCGAAGTTGGGTTTGTTGAGAACGACGTCTTTTTTGATGTGACTGAATTGTTGGAGTTGGGAGCGCGGATCCCGCAGGGAATGACCCGGGAGAGCATCCAAGGGGATGTTGATGGCTTTATCCCGTAAAACCCGTTCTCCTTCCTCTTCGTCAGGGAGCAGGGAGGGTTTGGGGGCGACGCAGGGATGAGGAGGTTCAGGTTTGGAGACGGAGGAGGGAACGTGTCGCGCCAACCGGGGGTCGGTGGGGCCCGAATCCACCGAGAGGGAAAGGTCGGGATTTCGGGAAAGGCGAGGATCCCGTAAGCGCGGATCGGCAGGTCGCCCGCTGCCCACCCCCTGGGATTTCTGCAGGCGGGGGTCACTGACGCCAGGGGGAGGGCCCCCCATTTCGCCGTGGGGAGCTTGGGGGTGAGGTCGGCCCGAGCTTTGTTGCCGTAAGGTTTTCAAGATGGAGGTGACGCTGCTTCCGCCCTCATCTTCGTCACTGGAATACCAGTTCCCGGGATCTCCTGGGAGGGACGAAGAAGAGGAGGAGGAAAAAAAGGTGATAAAAGGCAATTAAAGCACCGTCCAGAGGGGATGCTGAGAAGGTCCCCAAAATGTCACCTCTCAACGCTGCTCAAATACCCCCATTGTGCCCAAACAGGAGACATCTGTGACAGCCCTGGTTTTGTTTCCCCCCCGCCCCCAAATGCTCAGCACATCCCTCCCTTCATCTTCCTCCTGCCCCCAGCAGACTCCAGTTTTACCACAATCAAACCAGTAACCCCGTCTCCTGCACCTTCTGGGGCAGCTCTTCCCAGTTTTTCAACTCTTTTGATGCTGGGGATTCTGGGATTCTCTTCCAGGCACCCAGCACCCCTCATTCCCTGCAGAATTCCTCCCCGACACCCCCATTTCTCCCCTATTTTTGGTTAGATGCCACTTCTGCACGGGCCGGGGGGAACCAAAGGAAATCCAAGTTGCCCCCCGCCCCATGCGTGGTTTTGACTGAAATACATCATATTTTGCCACTTGCCTTCCTCATTTTCGCGTTCCTGCTTATTGCTCTCGGCCAGTCTCCGGGCTCTCTCCTCTTCCTCTTGCTGTTTCTGCTGGATTCGCAAATAAAGGGCTCTTTGTGCCGAGGGCATGAAGTCGGGGATGTTGCCCTGGGGTTTGGCTAATCCGGGGGGGCCTCCTTCGCACAGAGCGTCAGGATCCAGGGATGGATCCGGGAACATGTGCTCTCCTGGAGGCCCTTCCATGTCCTCGTAACCGCCGTAGTCTTCTGCCGAGGAAGAAGGAAAAAATCATCACGTGTTAAAAGAAAAATAGCTATTTTTCAATTCTCTCCTCCTCCCCATGTTGGGCCTGGGGATCCCGGGGTGTCCAGCAAAGCACCCAAAAGCGGATCCTGAAGGATCCTGGGGACGTACCTGGGTCTCCCATCATGCCATGATCCATCTCCAGCCCCTCTTGCTGCTGGTAAAAATTATCGTAGAATCCTTGGGGGGGTGGGCCGGGGGGCATCATGCCGGAATGGGGGGAATCATCCGGGCCGTAGGGCATCATGGGAGGCCCAGGCCCCATGGGGGGTCCGGGATTCATTCCTGGACCCATAGGCATGTCCGGGTGCATGTCTGGGTGCATGTCTGGATGCATATCGGGGTGCATGTCTGGGTGCATGTCCGGGTGCATGTCCGGGTGCATGTCTGGGTGCATGGGGCCAGGCATGGGTCCTGGGGGGCCTCCAGGCCCGGGGAACCTGGGAGGTGGTGGACCTGGGTGTCTGAAAAAGAGAAGAAGGAGAAAATCTGCTTTAACACACGGTTTCTGCTGCTGGAGGGACAGACCCACTACTGGGGGGATGGAGCCAGTTTGGGAGGGACCCACTTCTGGAGGGACAGACCCACTTTGGGAGAGATGGACACAATTTGGGAGGAAGGGACCTACTTCTGGAGGGACAGACCCACTGCGGGAGGGACGAACCCAGTGTCTGACTGAGCATCAGACCCCAAAAATGGGGAGAAATCTCTCTTTTACACCCTTTTGTCTGGGTTGAGCCGAAAACCCGCACCCACCTCACGCCCAGCTTCTCTGCCAGCTGCCCTGTGGGGCGCACGACGATCTCGAACAAGGAGGGGATCTTCTTGTACATGTCCTGCTGCTGCTGCAGCTGTTGCGGCGACAACGGCTCGTGCATTGGTGGTGGCATCTGTGGCCCCGGGGGCGGCAGCGGCGGCGGTGGAGGTGGGGGAGGACCCCCTGGGATGGGTCTCCCGTTGGGAGAGGTCGGGGCCGGAGGACCAGGAGGACGAGGGGGTGTGGGGAGCAAACCCACCCCTGGGGGTGGTTTTGGGAGAGGATTGATGCCTTGTTTTTTGAGCTCTTCCACTTCTTTCTCATCTTCCGCTCCGGCTTCTGCATCGTCGGCCAGCATCTAAGATAAAGGAGGAAAAGTTGATCCACGGAATTGCCTGGCTCCGGAAAACCCTTTCCACCATCGGGATTTACTTCCGCGGAAGGAAAAAGGAGCGTGAAGCCGCGTTAATGCTCCCCTTTACCTTGTCCAGAAGCTCCCGTGTCTCCTCCGTGAGTGGATCGTGGGAGAACATGCAGTCATCCCCGTTGATGCAGTTGCCCGTGGTGTGGAAGAGCTTGCACGGGAAATCCCGTACTGTTTATTAAGGAGAATAAACCATGAAAGGCAGTTGTTCCTACAGCCAGAAGGGTTAGAGGTGCTTTTCACTTCAAAACGTGGTGGATTTTCACCATCGTGACACTGGTATTAAACCATCATCACCAGAAAGACTCTATTTTCCCTTTCTGCTGTGTTTTCTGTAGGCCCAACAGCCCCAAACCTCACTTTTTTAAGAGGAAAAGTGAGGTTATGAAGGATCGGGGAGGGCTGCCTCTGAGCGGAGGTTGTGTTGCCCAGAAATGGCCTTTTTTTTCCCGCTCCCTCACCCCCACATGCATCCATGAGAAATGAGACCAATATAAGGCCACCTTAAGACAAGAACTGAAACCCAAAAGGATATCGTGCATGTAAGGGCAGTTTTCAGCCCTGGCGCAGTAGCCGGTGATGTAGAACTTGCAGAGTTCCCGTTTCTTTGGTAATTCAATGTCATGACTGAAATTGCAGTGGTCACCCTGTGCGGGGAACAACATTGCATCGTGTTAAAGCACCAACGTGTTCCTCAAAAGCCCAAAACACACCCAGGAGGGACAGGGAGACGCATCTGCTTCCCAAAAAAGCACTTTACAGCCATCAATCCCACCCCAAAAGCAGTCAAAATCTGGACTTTATGCTTCAGTGACAGTTCCACATGCGTATAAAGAGATTTATATAAATATTCGTGAATTATTCCCCTACCCAGGTACATCGTCCTTCCACGAAGTATTTGCAGATCACTTTCCCTTTCTTATCCGACTGCTGGTGGGGTTTGTCGTGGTCATTCCGCCGGTAATTCCCACCACCTCCTCCATCCTACGGGAAGCACATTATGTCAGTTGAGGAAGAATTTGAAATACAAAGCAAGAAATCACCCGAAAGAAACTAAAATTTCCTGGGCAGCCACCTTAGAGAGGGAAAACCACCAGGATTTGGCAAGTAAAAGGGAGGAAAACGGAGCGTGCTGAGCTCCTGAGCATGGCTTGAGGGAGCTGTCAGAGGAGCAGAACCCAAACTGTCCAATTTTTGTGGATTCTGGGGAAGATCCGTTTGGTTTTTTCGCTCCTGCCAAGGATTTTTTGGAAGCCTGACGGGATTTACAGAGGGGGACGGGGACAAAGGCGGACACCCAGTGCTGCAGCAAGCCATTTAGAAAACAAAGCACTACTTACTCCCATGTCCTCGTCGTAATAATCGTCGTCGTCATTCATTCCACCCCCTTTCCCCATCCCGCTTCGGTTTCCACCTCGGCCTCGACCTCTGCCCATGCCTTTATTTCCTCTTCCTCTGGGGCCACGGCCACGGCCGCGATTTAAACCTGAAATTTAACGTACCCCCCCCCCCCCCCCCGGTTTTTAATTTCCCTCCTTCCGTAAAAGGGGTGAGAGAGGGGAAAGGAGGGAGTTTGTTATCCCCCTCTCACCTCGGCCGCGGTTCTCCTTGCTCCTCCGATACTGATTCAGTTCCTTTGAGTAGTCATCGTAGTCATCGTCGCCGAGGGGCTCCTCATTATCACAATACTGCAAATGAGATCCTAGCCATTAACGAGCGGGGAGGAAGCACAGCCCAATTCCCCAAGGGCTGAAAACAAAGATTCTCTTGTTTCCCAACCAGCAGGTTGGAAACTCGCCACTTACTTCCATCTCTTCCTCATACATTTCCTCCTCTTCCTCAGGGTGGTCGCCTCTGCCTCGCCCGCGGTTCCCCCGGCCCATGCCTCGACCTCCTCTCATCCCTCCTCTGCCTCCTCTTCCTCGGTACCCTCTGCCTCGGCCACGGCCACCTGCAGAGGAACAGGGATGGGCTCAGCTTTCTGCTGCCTTCCGCCTCTCAGGCATGGGAAAAACAGCATCAAAATACACCACGCAAGGAAAAATATATAATAATCTTCCAGTACGGGATGACCAGCACCTCAAAAACTGGTTTTTAAGTGAATCAGGTTTCTAATATTTTAGAAGAATGGATTTTTAACAAGCCAAATGATAATGCCACATCAGCCATAGCACAGGGATATCAGACTGGGAACATCAATCTGTGTGTTCCAGACACGACACCAGACTCGTTACCTTATCAATCAACTTGGTTTTCCTTTCAAATAAAGATTTTTGTTTTATTTTATCCATTTTCAACCACTTATGGGCTTTTAAAACAATCTACGCCAGCCAGAAAAACACTTATTTAAAATGTTCAATTATCCACAAGGATCTGAACTTTCCCCTCGGGGTGAAGAAGAGGATAAAGCACTTTTCCCCGTCACAAACTAACACCTCCACGAAGCTTCCAGCACGTGCCAGGCCTCATTTAGCCACAAATGAGCTAAACGAGCTGAGGGTAACAAGATACAGTGATAAAAAAAGGAAGGTTTAGCAGTACCTCGCCCCCGGTGGGAGCCCTCCTTGGCTCTCCGGTATTGATTCAGCTCTTTGGCGAAGTCGTCGTAATCTTCCTTCCCCATCTCTTCCTCCTCCTCCCCCTCATACTGCCCGTACTCCTCGTTCTCGTACTCTTCGTACATCCCATAATTCTTGCTTTCCATCTTGGAGTAGCTTTTCTTGGGCATGGGAGCGCCATGAGAGGATGAGTATTGCTGGTGGGACTGGGAAAGGCAAAGAGGTCAGTGAGGGAGACATGGAATCCCATTAAATCATTATTTAATTTTTTTAAAAAATCATTTAAAAAGACCCCAAACAGGTGAAAAGTAGAGTTTAAAGGCCTAAAGGCAAAGCACATGGATGCAGAGGGAACTCCCTGCACCGGCAGCAGCTTGGAACTTACGGAGGAGTAGGGGGGGCTGTATTCCCGATATTTTCGGTGTCCCTTTTCCCCAGGACTGAAGTCTGAGTCCTCGCTGTAGTCAGAGAAATCATCGCTGGAGGAAGCGTGGCGCTAGCAAAGGAAAACACCCAGAGTCAGTTCATCGTGGGCCAGCTCTGACCCGGACACAACACAACAAAGTCCCCCTTTGTCTTTTAGGTCTTATTTTAAGGAAATGCAGTTTTTCTTTAACAAAATTATCACAGTGTTCAGTGAATTACGAACTGGGAGCCCATTAACAGATTTCTTAACTGGTCTCTAACGAAGACAAAGACTATACACTTTCTATGCTGTAGAAATTCCTGCTATTTCAGTACCAAATATCCTGGATTTGGCAAATCTGGCAGCCCCGATCCCCTCAGAGGTAGGAACGCTCACACGAAGGAGTTCCCTAAATAAAACCTCTGCTTTTCTTCCCGCTCTGCATTTCCATCTGACAGAGTGTTTTCATCCCACCTCCAGACCTGGGTGCCCCCCAAGAAACCCCATGAGAGCTCCCACCTTGAATTATCATTAAGGGAAGAGTCTCAAACTCCCCAGAATAACGTTAGAGGAGGAATTAATTCCTGATGACAGAGGAAGGCGGCACACAGCTCACCTTGTGTTTGGATTTCCTTTTCTTCTTGGATCTCCTCTTCTCTTTCTCTCGCTCTTTCCGACGCTTGCGCTTCATCCGCCGATGGGTTTTCTCCTCGTCGGAATCGCTGTGATGCTTCTCCCCTTTCTCCTTCCGACTTCTTTCACGGGATTCGGAGGGATCCTGCGCCTCCTCCCCTCCATCATCCTCCAGCTCCCCTTCCTCCAGTTCTCCATCCTCCCTGTAAAAGGCAGACAAGAACATTTAATTCCCCTTATTCAAAAAAAAAAAAAAAAAGGAAAATTCCTGTTTTCCTGCTCCACCAGCCAGGAACTCGGCTCCCAAAGTGCTCCCAAATTCCTAGTTATTGGGGTTTTAAATATCTGACCCCAAGTATTGATTCTGTTCGTCTCTGCTCAGCCCGGAATTAAACACGGCGAAGAAACCTGTCGTCAACAAACGGGAGCCACAACGTTACCACACTCGATTTTCATAGGAAATTGTGTCAAATGAACTCCCAAGAATGGGAATTGGTGATTTAATAAAACACTGGGTCCACCCCAAGAACCAAAATTGGTGATTTCATGAAACAATCCATCCTTAGAAGAGCAGAATAAGTAAATATCCCGTGGGTTTGCCCAATCTACAGATGATGTGCCCAATTATTTCCACTTTCTCCCATTCCCCCCCAACTGGGGTTAGTGAAGGTAATAAAGCAAACCCGAAACCTCCTCCAGCGGATTCCCGAGGCTCCACTTAATTAAATAAAATTAAAAATCCCTCTGATCCGGGTTAGGAGAAACCTTTTACAGCCTCGTAATGGGTTAAAGGTAGAAGACGGTACCAGTGCAACCCGCTCCCTCCCGTTTTCCTTCCCTCCCAACAGGTTGTTGCTGCGGGATTTAAATCCTGAGCAGGGTCTTCTCCCTTTCATTAAGCTAGAATTAAAAACAGTAATGACGGCTTGTTTAGGTATTTCAGTGCTACTCACAAACCATTTGGGAGCTTATAGGAGGTGGATCTTTGATCCATATCCCTCTGCTGGGGGTATTTTGGAGGCTTTTTGGCTGCTATAAATCCCCTTTTTTGAGAAAGGATGCTCTCGGGGAGCTCCGGGAGCTGAAAACGAGTTTAGGAACAACTAAACAATGCTATGTGAACAAGCTGACCTGTTAATTACACAAAAACCTGAATTATTTCCCCAAACACATAGAAAACCCATCCCTGGGAGCATCCTGGGGAGCAGACGCTGGGATCCAGCCGCTCGGCCTGACACCCATGCGAAGCTCCCTCTTATTTTTGTTTGATTTTGTACCATTTTAACAACAGGCCAGCGCCAAAATGAAGCATTACTCCGGAAGCTCTTAAACCCCACGTGGAATTCCTCGGCATTTGTACAAGTTTTAAAGGCGAGAAGCAGTGCAAATTATTTTTGGAGCCAAACGCAGCGTCCTTTGGGTGTTTGTGTCCAGTGGGATCAGGCCGGGAACAAGAGAAACTCAAAAAATGGGAATAAAACAAGGTTCAAGGAATTGAAATCCCCGCGTCTTTAAATATTTAAATATAAGTCTTGTCAAAGCCCTAAAGGGACAGATTCATCGATAAATGGGTTTCACACTCAAAATACCAGTAGGTTTTTGGATCTAGCAGATGGGCGAGCACAGCCCAGTGAAACACTGAGCTCCCCCCAGGCACAGGGGTAGGAAATAATAAGCCAAAAATCAATTTGTCGCTCTAAATAAACGCCAGAAATACCCTCACACCATATATTTTTGAAAAAAACCCCAGCTATTCCCTGGGGCGTTGCTCCCTGGGAATCAGCCTCATTTACCCTTTTCCCAGTTCTTGCTGGCTGGGGACAGCAATCGCTCCCCAGCTTCTTCAGAGAGGGACCAACACGTGTCATTAACACCTTAATTGCAATTTTAATTACCCTGCACAGGTGTTTTTACCCTGCCTGGAGTTGCTCCGGTCCAATATCAAGCTTGAGAGGAGACCAGAGCCCCCGGAGCAGTGTCTGGATGGACACTCACAGTGTTAAATTCCCTGTGGTTACAGAAATGAAGCCCAAAAAAGGCTCCCAAGAAGAAATTTTGCAGCCGCTGAAACGATTATTTGAAAAAGAACAAGAAATGGGATGAGGCTAAACCATCAAAACCATCGCTGAGCTGTTTAGCGGATTAATTATTTCATCAACACACACATCTCCTAAAGGAAGAAAATCTGAAAAATCATGGTTATACAGATGCTTACATACCAAACTATGCCTTAAGATGGGCAATATCATCTCTCCTGATGGGTTTTAACTCAATTTCTACCCAATTTGTGTAGGTTTGGGCCCGAAACGATACAGCGACCTCTTGGAAAGGTTGGGAAAACACTGCGAAAAGCGGGAGGCGAGGATTAGCCAAGCACTGAGTTCTTCCCCACAATGGGTTTTCAATGCAAGAAATTGGGAATAATTGGAAATACGGCGACTGGGAAGGACATTCAAAAGCAACTCAACGATTTCCAAGGCGGGATGGGAACAAAATTCAAGGGAATAAAGCAAACTTGTGTGTTTTTTGAGGCTCACCATGGAGAATGGCTGTGGGCAGGCGAGGAAGCCAAGGCTGTTAAACAATTAGTGGTTATTTCCCCAATTAGGGGGGAAAATTCTTCCCTGAATCCCTGTTTTTTCCTATTGCTCTCCCCTCCCCCGAGTGATAGGGGCTGGGGATGGCGCAGCACGGTCCCCACAGCATTTGTGACATCACTGGGACCAGGATGGAACCCGGCGACGGGGACAATGCCTGGAAAAAAGGGGAAAAAAGGAAAAAAACCCACCCTTTCCAATCATTATCCCAGTGGTTCTGCTGAGGGAAAAATAGGAATTGCTGCAGGAGGAGAAAATTCAGGGGTTTTTTTGGCTGTTTCAGCCACGGAGGAACAGCGGGAGAATTAAAATATTACCTTAAAATAAATTATCTCACTTTATACAGCCAGAGCTTTGTTAAATTTGGAACTGAAAGTAGCGAAGTGGCAAATGAGTGGCCTAAACAGTGGACTTACAGGCATTTCCAGCCTCCTAACTCTATTAAAGATATTATTGCTCCTTCCTCATTACACCTGAAAAAACCCCGGCAAAAATAAGCCTCTTGCCTCCCACCCTTGGAAAAAAACAAGTGGTTTTTTACTAAAAAAAACTAAGCTAAACTTAAAAAAAAAAGTTAAAACCCCTACTTTTTTAAGAAAAGAAAGAGCTTTGCGTGCTTGATATATAGCGGAACAACTTCTAGACAATACCACTATAAAAAAACATGCAAATAAATAGGAAAAAACCTTCTTTTCTATGGCTTTTTTTTTTTTTATACAAGGGGTGCAGCTGAGCGTGAAATCGCTGGTTTTGCCGGAGTGGCTCCAGGGCCGCCGGGAGAGGGTTTGTGTACAAAGGTAGAAACGAGTTTAGCTTTGAAAAAAATGCAAAAAAAATTAATTAAAAGTACAACGAAAGGGGGGTGAAAATGCCTTTTTTTCTCAGGAAGGGTTGGAAGATCAAGCTGCAAATTTGTGCAATTTAATCTCACAATAAATGAATGTTCATGTCTAATTTTCCCCGATTTTAGGTAATTTTAAGCTTGGCGGGGCCCTGAGCTGCACACACACGTGGGGATCTTTAGGGTCAGCACCTCCTGCCCCAAACTCAGCAACCAAGAGAGTTTTGAAATTGATTTTGCACATTTTTCTGATGGATTTGACAATGTGCTCTGTGGGGACGGACGAACAATCAGACGCCAGATTCAAATTATAAACACAATAAAACCAAATAAAAACTGAAAATTCATCACAAACCCACTGCTAAACTCAAGGTGGGGGGTGTGTGTGTGTGTGTTTGGTGAGGGCAGAAAATCCTGGCAAAAAGTAACTTTCCACAACCTACTTCAGAGCAGGATTTAAACCCAGAGCCCTCCCTGTGTCCAAAAGGGCCCTGCTTTTAAGCTAAATTCAGTTATTTTGGGGATGGACACGTAATTTTCGCTCACTTTCTGCATTTTAAGGTTTTTTAGTGAAAACACCACTTTGTGGTTACCTCTAAAGGTTATTAATCGCACTTTTTTAACGTTTCGGCAGAAGTTTCCTGCTCAGAGGAAATGGATCCGCCCCCAACATTGCACCTGATTAAGCAATTAATTCAGTGGAAATTCGATTATTATTTTTTTTTTAACCAAAACCCCTGATTATTCCAGAATAATCCCAAAGGAGCTCAGCTCTCCTCCGGCCCGTTTGTGCGGCTGCCTTCTGTTTTATTCTGAGTGGAAATGACGGGGAAATACATCAATCAAGGAATAAAAGAAGCAGCACTTTGAAGGCAGTGGGGCCTCATTCAAACTGGGCGGACTGGGGCAGAAGTCATTAACATTTATCAGCTTTTTTCTCTTTTCTATAGAGTTGGATTTGTTGGGTTTTTTTTAATTTTAATTATGGTAACAAATATCTTGTACCCATTTATAAAGGACTTGGAGAGAGAGGCCTTTAGCCTGGATGCAAAGGGGCAAATCTTCCTCCTGACAACCCCAAAATCCATGTTTTAAAGTGATGTTTCCACTAAGGGAAACTTTCAAGCGTTATCTGGGCCAAAATTAGGATTTTGGGGGACTTGGCTGCTAACTCTGAACCTCCTCTCTGCTCCCAGGTTCCCCTTATCCATATCCTTTGGTGATATCCGAAGGCCGAGGGCTGCTAGGGCCCAGCTGATGCTGCAGCAAAGGGATATGGCCTGGAAATAAATTAAAATAATAAATAAATAAAAAAGGAACCGGGGTCTGGGATTTGCTTTGGCCTTTCCTTTAACCCAGGACAACAAAGCCTCGCTCCACCCCAGGAGCCTCAGCTGAACAATTGCGTCCTTAGGAACAAAAAAACCAAAACAAAACCCCACCTATCTCTGTAAAAAAAAAAATTGGATTTTCCAGGGTATAAATGGGTGTTTGCACCATTAAAAAGGTAATTTCTCGCAAATTGTGACTGCTAAAAAGGTTGAGCCCCATTAAAAATGGGGCAGGGGAAGCAAAGCACAAGGAAAAGCCCCAGATCAGAAGTTTGAGTCCTACTGCTAATATATATATCTCTAAAAATATACTACTTGCTTTATGGAACCAGTCAACAACTCCAGTAAACTCCAGGATGACCCCTGAGAACTCCTGACGCTCAAAGAATTCCTGGTTCTTCCTCAAAAACCCAGTTTGGATTTTCTCAGATCAAGGTGGGGAAGTATAAAGCCTAAAACATCTGTACATTTAATAAAATAAGTGAAGAAAGTTATTAATTGAATACATGGGGGGAGGGGGCGGGAGGGGGAAGGGATCGATGCTGGGAGGTCCTGCTCTCTCCCAATCAAACCATTCCAGCCAGAACAGTAATATTTTCAAGCTTTCTGGATCTCTGCTTGAAGGTGGGGGAGGGAAATATCAATATATATCCCAGTTTTAGGATTTTGTGGCAAATTGAAGCCAGGGAAGGTGCAGGGACTAGAGTTCTGTCCTAAACAGTTAAAACCAGCGACAAAAAAAAAGGTATCTAAGACATTACTGGATATTGTTTTATGTGAAAACTTCTTTCTGGAACATAATTAAATCTGGAACAAAAAGCCACCTAATTTACTATAACAAGTGCTTGCATTATTTTACAGTTTAAGCCGATGGAAACACCTTTTTTTTTTTCATGAAGACAAGAAGGAACTAAACCACAATTTCACCCAACTGTATCGGTATGCTTAGAGGAAACATTGGGTTTGGATTTGTTTTTTTTTTTCCACCTGAGAACAATGTAAACTGGACAAAAAAGGGCAAAAAGTGCATGGTTTTGTCTTCCAGGAAAAAACAAAACAAAACAAAACAAAAAACCAAAACAACAAACCACCACTAAGCCAAGAAATTAAATTAATTGGCTGGGGAAGGGGGGAAAAGAAATACCCAAGATTGTATGTGTTCTGGCTTCGGACTGGGATGGTGGGAAATGGTGTGAGGAACAAGCTTTTTGTTAACGCACCTGAGGGACAAAGGAAAAGGGGGGGGTGGGAGGAAAAGGGGGGGCTGCTAACAAGCTGCTTCATCACAAACTGGGTGCTTGCACTGTACTTTAATTCCTCTAATTATCCAACATGAGGCTGAACATGGGGATGGGGGAGAAAATGTGTGATGACATTTGGGAAACGGTGTTGGGTTTTTTGCCACCATTTTTTTTTCCTCTCTTTTTCACACACTTTGGAGTGATTTAAAAGTTGGATTTTTTTGGTTTTAAACATTGGGGTTTTTTTTCTACCCAGGGACAGCCGGTTTCCACTCACGGCAATGGAATGAGGATGGAGTTTGCAGACAAAGCAATGGATCCACATCCTACATCTAGAGCTTCACCTGGGAACGTCACAACAGGCAGATTTTTGGGAGTAAACTGTGTGCTTTTGTGACTTTTTTTTTTTTGTCCTTTAAACGTTCACAGTGGCAGGGTCATTACAAAGGGGGGAGAACTCTGCTTGGTTTGTACACACACGCCAAACATACCCCCCGCCCCTGCAGCCGAACTCAGGACTTATTTGGTGGCGGGGAAAAGGCAAGAAAAGGTGGAATTTAATTATTCAATAAAAGAGCTTACTTACCAACCCAACCCTGCATCACACGGAAAACAAACCTCCGCAGAGACAAAGGCTAATGCGGAAAAGCAGCTCCCTGCACTGCTCACCTGCCCCCCCTGCTTCCTGGAGGGGTGTGTTGAGGCAGCAAACCTCAGTCTTTTTGCCTTTTTTATCTTTTTTTTTTTTCCCCAGACATACAACCTTAAGCTGTTTATTTTTGCCAGTACTTTCTGCGTATATGGTTTCAACTATGAAAAAAGTGCTAATAAAGGAAATGGCTAAAGTTATGTTTTGGGGGGGGTGAAGAGGTGCTTTACATACATCTTAGAGGAAAGAAGGGTTCCTGGAAGAGATAGATATATATTTCTAAAACTTTTGAATAGCTGGGAGCCCTTCTCTACCCAGGAGGGGGAAAGGTGATGGAGGCTATGGCACCCCGACACCCCCACACCTCTGACCCTCCCCTAGCTTCCTGCCCCGACTGTTTTTGGAGCCAAAGAACTATTTTTTAAGAAGCGGCAGGAAGACAAAGGGGACCTTAATGAGGCCAGCACTGCCCAGGAGAAAGAACATCATTAAAGACCTCATTAAGGACCCCCCCCCTCAAAAATAATTTAAAAAAAAAAAGCAGCTAAGAAACCCCCTCCACAAGCAGCTAGGAGCCCCCCAAAGAACTAGGAACCCCCCATCAAGCACCTAAGTGCCCCCATCTCTCTCCCTGGCCTCCTCCAGACCCTCTTTCCTCTCCTAATTCTCTCCCAAAACCCTCCCCAAAGAGCTAGGAGCCCCCTCAAGAGACTAAGAGCCCCCC
>VXAK01012185.1:0-32845 GCA_013399435.1 Arenaria interpres
TATATTTATATATATTTATAAAAACTGTGTTCGCTGTACGGTGTGGCATCCCCTCAGTTATAAGTTGGTTTATTAGCTTCAAGGGAGCTATGCTTATTTATACTGGCTGGAGATCTGGCTTAGAAAGCACACAAAGTGAAGATGCTATAAAGATAAATAAACAATATTTTAGAGGTCTGGTGAAAATATAGTATTCTCATGTGTTTCATAGTGCTTTCTGACATGATTGGATAATTTCTGCTTAGACTGTGCTTTTCTGACCTTTTTGGATAAGCGATTTGCAATATTCACTGACTGAGAATTGTATGTACATCATTATCACTAATGGAATTTTAAAAAGCAGATAAATTTACTTATAAGCATACATACACTTAAAAAAAGAAAAATAACAAAATAATTTTAAGTCAAAAATAGAGATATGTATCATTATTGCTTGGAATGTGCATCTATATTGCATTATTCTGTAGGCACTTGAAATTTGTGAATTTTTTCTTTGTTCCTGCAGGTATAGTGCTGTCTGTTGTCAAGTGTGTGTTTTTGTGGGCATGACAAGTAATATATAGTATTGGTTATGGTTTTTTTGAGTTTAGCTTTCAAATAGTCCCTGCATACAATTTGGATATGTCAGATAACATTACTGTCCAACAGAACTACTTGGCAAAATGTGGCTGGGTTCCAGGTGATCTGTCTGAGGATGGCTTGAGAACAATCCAAAAGATATCCTGGAACTCTGCCCACACAAGGCCTTAAAATGAGAAGTATAGCTGACAATATACCTGCTATTCTGTGAAGTAGAAATTGTTCTCTATTTATTTTGTGGAATAGCCCTGCCTATTGAGACATAAAGGATACAGCTGTTTCATACACAACGGACTGGTCGTAGCATGAAGAATTCTCTAATTAGACAACTACAATATCTGCTTGTTAAAAAAACTTGTCACAGATATGCAGCTATTGAAGCACTGATTTTCGGCCACGGATAAGCAGACTGGCTTCTGATGTTTCTCCATGTGGAAATCTGTGCACTTCCTCCAAGTTCCATGTGGAGTCCATCAGCTGTGCTGCCAGAATCTTTACTTTTTGTATTGTAACTTCTCACACAAGTAAAACTGAGTTTATGTTTAAGTAACAAGATGTTGTCAAGAGCACAGGGAGCTTCTCTTTCTCGTTTTATTAAGGCAGCAGATAGGTGATGTAGCCTGGGAACAGCTTCCAAGGAGAAATGCTGACCATGAGGAGGACTCTGACTGCAGTCTGTCAGGTCTTGATTTTCCCTCCTCTGCTTACTGTCTTAGGCCAATTTACATTATCACTTTTGTAGCTGGTACCTTTCCATGGCTCTTCGCTTACTGTATCTATTCTTATTTATTTCTCCCTGTAAAAGCTGAGTCTCCACCTTCTTTGTAGCCACCCTTTAAATACTGGAAGACAGTGATAAGGTCTCCCCTAAGCCACCTTTTCTCAAGACTGAACAAACCCAATTCTCTCAGCCTTTCCTCATATGGCAGGTTTCCCAGTCCGTGGCTCATCTTGGTGGCCCTTCTCTGAACGCTCTCCAGCCTGTCCACATCTTTTTTTGTATAGTGGGGACCAAAACTGAACGTGGTATTCCAGGTGTGGCCTGACAAGCGCTGAGTAGAGTGGGATAAGGACTTCTTTATTTCTGCTGGTGATGTCCAGGCAGATGCAACCCAGCATCCTGTTAGCTTTCTTTGCCGCAGCAGCGCACTCTTCACTCATCTTGAGCTTGTCATCCACCAGGATCTCCAGGTCCATTTTCTGGATCCTCCTTTAAGCTCTTCTTGTCCCTGAGGAGTTGGTGTGTTTTTGAGAACAGAAGGAGCTGGTGTAATCTACATGTGCGTAGGGTGGCTTTCAGGGCATAAACTAAAGGAGGGGAGTAAATTTGGGATTTCAGAAACCGAGGAGCTAGCTTCATAAAGGTTTGAGTCTTGATGTCAATGGGGACAAATGCCCTCTTACAGATGTTGGGATAATTTGCTCCTTAAACATCACTAGTGTAAAAATTATGCTTATTGGAGCAGGGTGATGCCTAAAGAATTAGGACAAGGGAAGGGAGAAGGCTTCTGTTCTGAAAACATGTTTAAAGGACATAAATCCTTAAGATACCACAAAGAAATATATATGTTAATGGATTATGTTGATTTCATCAGCAAACTAGTGGTCATATTGAGAAGGAACCAAAGCATAACCTCAACAGCTGTTTTAGTGTGACCTCCTGGAACCTGGCACATTGTTTTAATTTAATGTCATGCTTGCATTATCTTAATCAACAGCCATTGAGTGCTAGGGATAATATCTGTCCTGATGTTGTTGCAAGACATCAGACCATTTGGCCAAACGTATTTTTTTTTTTTATTAAACTGAATAATTACACAGAATCATATAATTCATATCGATATGTTTTAAACAATTGGCATCTAGAGAAATGAAAGACGTTGGTCATGTGTATAATTCAAGATATATCATCTGGAAAAAGAAAAAAAATCTTGAAATACACGCAATGTTATTTATTTATAGAAAATATGTAGTATGTTAAGTTACAGTGGTTTTTCTTACCAAGTCAATAAACTAACTGTTTCTCACTGTACCAGCATAACTCAATTGTTTCCTTGTGATTCACTACCCTGAATGTCAGGTATATTATTACCTTCACCTTGTTTCCTACCTACCTGCAAATGTGTGCATAATTCTAAAAGTATCACCCATTCAAGCATTTTTAATCTTATTATGCTACAAATTTTTATATTTTCATCTCATTTAAAAACTAATTTTGTGTTCTGCAACTTAGAATAGGATTTGCCTTGCTTTATTCACCTTGAATTTTATTCCTCTTGAGTTTTAGCAACAAAGGCTGTGTTCTACTGCAATTTCTAAAAAGTGGTATATGTCAAATTCTCACAATGCACGATTTCAGCTTGAAACGAGAACGTCTATCAATCAACATGCTTAAGTACTATTTGTCGTCTTTATTTGACTGTTAAAAATGAACAGTATTTCCAAGCACCATTTCAGGACTATATCTACAGATTTCTGCTATGAATGGCAAAGGTGAGGCCTACAGGAGCGTCCTCTAGGGTAAATGATAGTCAGTGATACAAGCAAATGAACCCAGAGATCGTGTTTGTTTGTCTTTTCATAAATTAAAACTGACAGTAGCTTAAAAACCTGCAGCCACCGCAGAAAGGCAATAAATCTGTATTTACACGGAGTGAAAGGAGATGGTGTTTATTCTGTAAATTCATAATCTATGTAGGCTGTGTGCCTGATAGCCTAGAACTGGCTGAGTGCCTAAGTAAATGAGTGGGAAGGACAATTTACCTTCCTGTGGAATATTCCACAGCGGTGAAAACCTATGGTGTTTCCAATATAAGACCACAGGCACCAGCTGGTTTTGATCAATTTTGTGTCTTTTGTTGAAGAATAGAAAAGATGACTGTGATGCTAATTTTTTTTTAAATGGCAATATTTTTCAGGGACCTTGTTAAATACCAGCTTTTTCTGCATTGAGATAAAAGGTGAAGGGTAAAATATAGTGGCCTAATCTGTATACTTTTTCATTAGCTAGAATGGGAATGTTTTCCATTAAAGAGACTCTGATTGCTTTCAGCTGGAGCCCATGGTGACTTTTAATGTACCTCCTTCATCCAGTCACTGGTATGTCCCTGCTGGTGCCATGAAATACCAGGGAGGAAAAGGGAAGTTACTTGAAAATGGTTAGCAAAATGTCTATGTGGCCTGCTAGCAAGAAGTCATTATAATATATCTTGAGTTATCCTTGGATAATATCTCTGTATATCAGTAAACAAGATAAATTTCAAATGAAGTATTAAATAAATGAAGAAAAACCACATCGTCATCAAAAGTTGGATAGGAACAAGTAAATTAAAGGAGGTGTGTTATAGTGGCTGAACTTGGATGATGCACGTGTGCCTTAAGCACATGCTCATTCCCTGGCTGCAGCCAGGAACTAGTGCTGGAAGCCTAAAGGCAGCCCTGAGAGTCTTGAGGATCCTCTATTACAAGGAAAGCCACCTTCGGAAAGGCCAATCATACATTTGTGCAAGCAGGAACAAAACAGGCCTGACGGTTTTTTTTGGCTATGTATGAATGAAGACATTTTGATTTGGCCAGAACCAAGAGATTTCTTGGAGTGTCTCTCATCCAAAATTGGTTATAGTCCTAGCAAACTCATATTGAGGTCAATAAGGTTATGTCACCTTACTGAGAATTGATTTTTTGGGGATAAGATTGTATCCTGTATTAATTAATATGCTCAAATCATCTCCACTGGCACAAAGGTGTCCCTATATGTGCCAATCGTAATACCCTGAGTAAGTGTAAGCTGTTTAAAGCAGAATGATTCATCCTAAATTAGATAAAAATTGGCATAGATCAGTAGTAAATTTAGTCTGCTGGATCGATGCAGAAATGCTTGGGTTGTTGAATCTGATCTGGCCTCCGGGCTCAGTCACATCACCCTGCCCATTGCTTGTTTCATTGTGTGGGACAATGCAGTGAGCATCTGGCTCACGAAATGCTGTGTGGGAGGTAATGTTGACATTTGCATACTCTTTACTAGTTGCTGTTATCTTTGGAGCCTTTTCCAGTGGACATTCTGAAGTCAGTGACTGATTATTTGGTAGGTCATCTTTGGAAACTGAAATTATTGTACCGATGTTTCTCTCCTTGAACTAACACTTATGTGGAGAGGGAGTGAAGGAAAGGGGGATTATTTAGGTTACAAGAGCAATTTTCTAGAAGGCAATAGGGTCATTTCTGCTACTTGCAATTTCTCAGATTGTGACATTTGAGAAAGATATTGTACCTGTCAATGAACCGGTGATTTTGGTGATTGTACAATTTTGAGGCGGTATCTATAAAAAGTATCTGTATGAACTCATAACGTAAGAAACAAAACCTTGGTAAGAGAAATGACCATTGGGGCTTATTATTAAAAAAAATAACCAACAAGTACTTAATTTTTGGCGAGCTGGAGAAACGATGTTGTCAAGATAAGAGAGAGCCTCAAAAGCAAAGAATGTACCTACATATGTAAAATAAATGTGCTCACAAACTGTTGCGAAACACACTTTCGGATTGGAGGATACATCACGGTTTTGCATCATTTCAGGCATAGATAAAAGAATGTTTTAATTTGCATTTGAAACTATTAATTCTCTGCAATGCCGTAAATTCCTATGTGCCCCATGACATTATGTACCCTTTGCACCATCTGTACCTCTGATGTATCTATACATCAATACAGACACTGGCACCAGCAGTGCTTGCATCGCAGCTTGCTCGGGAATTTAACCCTTGCTTTCAGGGCTGACAGTGAACATATCACGCTCCTCTGGCACCAAAGAGGACTTTCTACATGGAAAGTTATTACACTGATGTGAAAATTCAGTTGTAATATTAATTAGGCAGGAAAAACATGTTGTGCAGAGTTACCATTCTGTGGTTTCTTGGTCTTTCTGATATTCTTTCCTCTACATGAAACTTAGAGAGAAGAAAGCTTTGCCAGCTTTTTGTAAATGATTGTCTATGATATCACCTTGTTGCACTTTACTGTAGGCTTTTCCTGGCCAGTAGCAAA
The DNA here is from genome assembly GCA_013399435.1 of Arenaria interpres. NCBI lineage: Eukaryota > Metazoa > Chordata > Aves > Charadriiformes > Scolopacidae > Arenaria > Arenaria interpres. The sequence goes on from VXAK01012185.1 coordinate 5,624, forward strand.
TGTCATTGATCAACAGCTTCTGATAATGGCGATCAAAAAAAAGAATTTATTTTCTGTCAAGACAGCTGAGGTGGTGCTTTTCACTCTGTAGAGAATGAAAAATTTGGCTTTTTATATTCCGAAAAAGCTTTTTGCTTGTGTTATTTGCATTGTTACATTATTACTTGCCATTCAGTCCTGTAAATCATACTAATCTAAAGGATTTAAAAAAAAAAAAAAAAAAAGCCTATTTATGTTTCAGATGCTGGGAGATACTTCAAACTTGCCTGGACAGTCAGGTCTGATTGGACCTGCTGTAAGTAGGGAGTTGGGCTAGATGGCTCTCAGAGGTCCCTTCCAGCCTGGGCTTCTTCAGGATTCTTTGTTGCTCAGCATGAGATGAGAGCTGCAAACAGGTGGAATATTAGGTGCTTTAAGAAAATATGATCGGACACACGTTCTGAAGCATAAGTTGTCATTTGAGGGATCTTAAGAAGGGCCTAGTTGAGGAAAATTTACACATCCATTCGCCTTCTAAGGAAACTTGTAAGCAGAGGATGCTGCTGCAAGAAGTTAACGGCAGACATTAATTGCTTATAGGGTATAAAGATTGCCTTTTCCTTCAGCTTACTCTAAGACTTATACTTGACAACCAGTAAGGGGTTTTTTTGTTTGTTTTGGTTTGGATTTTTTTTCTTTTTTCCTTTTAAGCGTTGACTATAGCTCGATTTCTAAGAGAAAGGGGTGTCTTCACATTTTGCAGTTATGTTCAGTTGGTATTTGAGAAAAGCCTTGCCAGAACTTGTGAAATGAGAAGACCCTTTTCCACTGACCCCAAGGCCTCTTGCTTGGTTGGAGCCTGTGCGTGTGTGTGTGTGTGTGTGTTGCCTCTCCTCTCCTATCAACTCAGAAGCAAACAGAAGTGCTGCAATGCAGGTGGTTGCTGCTGAGGAATCCCTGGTTCCCACAGCCCACATGGGCTGTGGTGAGGTGGCATATTCCCTCAGCAGTGCCAAGACCTTCATGGGACGAGCTGGTTGTCATCGCAGTTTAGTCTGCAGTCACAAGCCTCTTATGAATGAGCTAGTACAAGAGGCTGTTTAATATAAAAATGTGCATTTCTTATATTTTCTTGGTAAAGAAGTGTACAACCATTTCCCTTTTGAGAGATGTCTTTTTCCTTAGATGGTGGGTATAAACTTTATGACAGATTTAGCTGGCATTTCTTTTCAGGGACTTTTAACTCCCTTGAGTTTGAAAATAATAGAGCAGGGCAAGTGTATTACTATAATTCAGTAAGTCGGCTTTTGAGATAAGTTTTCCTTTTTTTTTTGCATATTAGTATGGCACTGTATGCATAAACTGTAGGTATATTATGTGCATATATTTACACTTCTGGCATAATATGGTGTAATTGAAAAGACCTGTGCAACAGCAGTCAATGGACTATCATGTGGAATTGTACAGGATTTACTTACCAAAAATGTAATCAGTTTTTTCATAATATCAGCATTTTCAAAATGCAAAACATGTAATAATAATTTCAGATGCTATGCATAGATAAATTATTTAAATGTATTCCACTTTCCAGGTTTCAAGGTCACAGTGAGATATTAGCTATTCCTTTTCTTTTGTGACCATGTTAGTAGTATGGACCCTTTATAGAAGAAAACTTCTATTAGAACAAATGAATACATAACCAGGCAAGCTTAAGAAATAGTCATCGAAAATAATTGCAAAATAAAGCAGAGCCTGAAGTGAACAAGTCAGTACTCTTTGTTTCAAGATAGTTAAAGGTGTTTTAAATGCATTATTTGTGCCTTATCCTTATGACACAGTAATTGTGAAATTATTTTTGTAAATCTCATTTGAAAAAGTGATGCATTTTTTTTTAAAAAAATATTCAAGTGAAACCAAATGTCACCTTGACTAAGCCTGCTCAATGCAGCATATAAATGAAATGCTCATCTTATTCTCATCCTGACTTCCAACCTTTTTTTTTTTTTTGTCTGGAAAGGGGACGAAACTCATACTGTCTCATGACTGCAATGCTGAAAAGAGCAAAGTCACAAAACTCTGCAGGATCCTTCATTTTCTTAGCTGTAGGTATATTTTTGGGAGTAATTTATTTCAGGATAGGTCTGTATTATGCTTTGACAAACAAGTTCAATGTAATCTTTTCTAAAAATCCCATGTTAATTAAGAAGTCTGTACTTTCTGTTGTGTTCATATGCCTCCAAAATTGGTAACTTTGAAGATTAGTAAAATGTTTCACAGTGTGTGGTATTTTGTGAGAGAAATATTGATAGACATTAGAAATTAATAACAATGATAGTGGCTAGAGACGTACAGTTATATATTAATCAGAAACCGAAACTGGTAGGATTGCTTATGTACTAACGAGAGATGACTGATACACTGTGGCGTTTTCCAGAAGATGTGGAAGGGTCTGTACTTCGATTATTAATAATCAGGGACGTATGTTTCTGTATTGGTTCCAAAGACAATCTGGATGCTAATCACAGACCCTATGACAAGACACTTTACAGGAGGTAATTGGAACTGTGGTATTTAGAGAGAAAATAACTGAAGATCAGCTACTCTGGGCAGCTGTGGTTACAGGCAGTGCAAAGGAAGGCTGCATACTTTCAGCTCCTTGTGATTTTTAATGGCTCGATTAAATAATATGCTGCACCCTCCCCACCAAAGAACCATGAAGATGCACGTTCTCCACCAGAAATACACCATTATATTCCAAACCCTAGAGAACAAGTGCTTAGTATATACCCGCAGTCTCTGTTTTAATTCTTGAGCAGCTAGATGGTGCTGCTTGAATATGTAGCATATAATTACTGTTTATTTTTATTATCATAATGTTAAGTCAAAGATCAAGATTAAGATGTATGAGCGAGAATTAAAATTTTCTTCAAGTCCCAAAAGGCTTACAATCCAAATAAGAGTACATCTTTCCTGTACTTTACCTGCTTCTTTCCTCTGTTGAGTTTGACAAGAGCCACAGCCGTACTATTTCCAATATGAAAATGAAGTAATTGAAAACTAGTAAGGGTTTTCCTGCAGTATGCTGTGTTGTACTCACTTTCATGAAAGTGATGATGACAGAGAGAGGCTGAGAGAAGTGTCAGTAAACTGAACCAGAACGGGAAGAAATAAGCAGACAAAGCTGCTCAACTATTTTTATAAGAATCACAGCAAAAGGGGAGGTTGTAAGTAGGACATAAGAGAAGACAATGAAATAGCCTTTGGAGGGCTTCCTCTGGAGTTGAGAGCAAGGTTTGGAGAAAGTATAGAGATACCTGTTGAACAATGTAACAAGTAGGTTTAAGTGCTGATATTAGGGCAAATTGGAAGAGATGTTTTATTTCTGAGAAATAAATGAAAAATTATAACAGGAATGAATATGAGTCATTAAGTGCTGTGCAACTGAAGTCAGGCAGCTTGTGTGTTAGAGGACAGCTGTGAATAGCTGCCATGTAGTTGGAGTTGTGGACTAGGAAAATAGAATCAGTGAGAACTTACATAAGCAACTGGGAGACAACAAAGCTGAGATTTTGTCAGAAAGTTTAGTGTAAGACCAAGGGAGTTTCCACTTTTTGTTTTGAGAATCAGGAATTTAAATAAGTGTTTCTGTTGAGGGAATGGCACATGTTTACATCTGTGCACTTTGCTATAAAGGGCTCCACAACTTCCTGAAATTCATAACTTCATTTTGTGTAGAAGATCACAAAGCATAAGAGGTAGTGGAATTGAAGTGAAGGTGGTGTCCTAGGTTATATATACGTCCTTCAGTTATATCAATAACAGATACAGAGGTAGGGAACTGCCTTGTGAAACAGGAAAAAACATTTTTGAAGCTGCATTGTCAGAACTGGAATATTTTCAAGGAGCTTGTTTCTCTTCATGTGCAAGAGTTTGCTTTCATGTACACCTTCTCAGGTACAGCCATGCCTCAGCCTTCTTAGTATTTAGTATTTTTCCTCCAGTGGCAGGTGGGTGACAGATAAAAAAAATATACTCTTATTACCATTGGCATCCCATGGAGAATACCAGATAATGAATTCTTTCTCTTTTGGAGAAGCAGAGAATATGTGAAAATGGCAGTATTTTAGTCCTTTACTTTCATTACAGCATTTCTATCTACAGGGCATGCTATTTATGACTGTAACATTTTTTCTTACTGCTTAGATTTAAAAATGCTAGATAAGACTAATACAATTATATGCCATAGTGTTATTTTAACTGCTGTGATTTATGGAAGATAGTTTCTGAGTTATCACACAAGTTTCTTGTTGAAGTAATATTTAAGCAGGTAGGGTTTTTTCAGATATTTTTAGCATATACTTTTCAAATTCACAGTTATAAATATACTTAAGATTTCACTTTTTTGTGTGTGTATGTATGTTCAGGTATGTACAAACACATATGTAAAATGTTCACTAACATTTGTAGACTAATAGATCAAGACTAATACATTTTGTGTGGCTCTAAGAAGTAGGGCAGATTCTTTGGTGTTGTAAACTGTCACACCTTCAATGGGCTTGACTAAATTTATTCTATCTGGATCATATACAGCTGATTCTGTCTCCCTCCTGCATGGGCAAATATTGACATGTAAGTACCTCAGATGGTAACTTCAAGCTTGCTAATGCATTGCTGAGAGCTTCCTTGACCTTCAAATATGCTTATGTAGATATGAGAAAGAAGAGAAAGTTTTTCACATTTGTCTTTACCACATTTCTGCTGAAATGGAAAATATCAAGAAACTTTGGGTTTACATTAAGCATTGTCCTGTTTATTAGAGGGCATATTCTGACTCTCTTGACTTTAAAAACCAAAAAAAACAAAGTTTTGAAAGGTGCTCTTAATTTATAGCCTTTGCAAAAATCCATGGTATTGTTTCATTGAATTCAGCTTGTTGGGTGTTAATTCTCCAGTAGGTACGTTTCCACCGTACATTCTGATAATTAGGAATTTATTGGCTTTATTTCACATATTAGAATTATAAAGGGAGCAATTAAGATGCAAAATAAGTAAAAATGTTGACTGTATAATATTAAATAATTAATACTAAATATGGAAAATGTCACATTTACTGGGTTGTAATTTAAATGTCAAAAAAAGGGCAAAAAATGGTGGTATTCTTGAAATGATCATCTTAAGATGCATAGATGGAAATCTAGTACAGTTTCTTCACTTGCGTTTTCTGAAGGAATAGAAAGTGATATGCTCCTTGTTAATTTTATTTTAAAATGTGATTTTTTTTAAAAAAAAATTAGTACTAAACTAAAGCATAAAGAAAACTTTCCCTTCAGAATAATAATAATATCCTGAAGAATTTGTTTGATCACAACTCAGTGTTTGGGTAGTAAAGAGAGTATGATGATTGCTTGCTTCTATGATATTTCATTCTACGTATAAACTTCAGTTTAACTTACCAGTTTCCATGCACTTGGAATACATCACGTTTCTAAGGGCCTCTCAGTGGTCACTCTTCTTGAAATCTAAGACACATCCATATGACTATGTTAGGAACTACCTAGCCATCTTGTGAAGAAAGACCCAGCTATTTCCAGCATTTTCTTCCACGAAAACCACAAATGTTTGGCTGACCATGCAGTTCAACTCACACCAATATGCTTTATCCACAAGAAAGAGCTTCTTTGTTTAAAAATTGCTCACCAAACTCTGAGATTTGACTCTTTGACAAAAACGTGTCAGTGTGGAAGACTTCTCCCTTCTAGAAGGCAGGCTCACTCTGTCTTGTGTTGTGTGGCTCTAAGAAGTGTTAAGAGTAGATTCAGGTGTGGAACAAGTAGGGTCCTTTTAACTGAATGGTATCAAAAGTTTATTCTGGGAGTCAAATGTAATGAAATATTCTGTTTCTTCCTGCACATTACTACCCTCCACACACAATCTGGTCAGCATTAGGGAGGTTTTAAGGCACTACTCTTTTTAATATACCCAACTCTGGCTGTAGATCTTGTAACAATTTTTTTCCTTCGCCTCCTATTCAGTGAGGAATGTGACCATGTTAATGTAATCCATGTCCAGAAAGCCCTCTTAAGTGTCCAGACATATCAGGGATTTGGTGATAGCAGCTTGTTATTAATTCCTGTTAGGCAGTTCTGTAAGTCTGAGTTTGCAACCCCATAGGCCTCCTGGAGCTGTTGCCAAAAGCAGAGTTTGGAAACTTTAAGAATGCAGCACAGAAATAACACACACCTATAAGAAATAATAGGAGGGGAAAGGAAGTTTCATGCAAATACAGTCACTCATTAGAACTAATACTCTAAAGGTGTTACAAAAGCTGAATTTGCTAGGAAAATATTTTTTCTCTTGCTGGGGAGGCAAGGCAGTTTAGGTATAGCATGATGCTGTGTTATAAAAACGTTACATTAGAAAACTTCCAGTTGTGTGGATGTGTTTATGGTGGGATAGGCCAGGTGCTAAGAACACAAGTTTGGGTACTTTAAAACTGAGAGTGCTCAGGAGCTTTGAGGCATGTATGTTTATATTTGTTTTCTTTCTGAATATTTTGTTTTTATGCTTTTCTGTTGGTTTGTGCCAAAGTATGTGGCAGTTGGATTGAATTTAGAAATGCCTAAGGAGTTAATGGGAATTTTGCTTGAATGACTTAAAGATATTTCTCCATCCCCTATTTTTCATAGTTTTAAAAGTTCCCTCTTGAAGGTCTCTTTAGTTATGCATTTGCAGGCAAGATGATTATGATCTTATTCAAAACACTCCACTACTTGTTTACAGTATTTATATTTATGTGCACATTTAACATGAGACCATGTAACTACGTAACATGTTGTCACAAGGAGAATGCTTCAAAATATTAATCACCGATTAATTGAGTGCCATTATGCTGAGCATTTAAGGAGCAGTCCCGAGTCAAACTTCCTACTGGAGGTCCAGGCAGCTTTCACTCTTGGTCTCGATGTTTCTTTCCCTGGCAGAGCCTCCAGAGGAGCAGTGCAGCGAGGTTCCTCTTCCTCTCGCTTAATGTAACTTTTCTTTAGGAACTAAAATCTTACCTGTGCTGGATTCAAAGGAAATTTACTTGAATGTCACGAACACTGTTTAACACTTCTGAATTGAAGAAAAATTGGTGTGAAAAGTAATATTTTCCAAGTGCTAGAAAAGGGAAAGTGGCTATTTTGATAGATATTCGTGCTTGCCAAAAGAAAAGACACTCAACCTGAGAATATTGTAGTACTTCAAACTACAAGATATGAAATAGTATGTTTGCGTGAAGCTATTTCTTTTATCCTTAAGCTTACCTTCTGTTTGGCATCTTTTCAAATGGGTTAATGAAAATGCATCCAATCAGGGAAAAAGGGCACATTGCCTAATAAAGTTATCATTCATCATTAATTTTTTGATGAAATATTTCAGTACAGACTGCTTCTAAATGTAATTTTTAGTATTTTGGTGTTAAGGCCAGGTAGGATAATGTTTCTGACCAGAGGAAAATCCTATGACCTGATCTCTATAGATGTGTGAAGGGAATCAACCCCAAACACAGGGAGAGTTTAAGGGAAAATGATAACAGCTCAAATGGCTATAAATTGTCTGTGAATACACCTAGGTAGAAGGTTAAAGATTAATGAGAGGAGAAAAGCTCCTCAGTATCCCTGAACAATTTTTCCACTAGGCTACAGATTATCTCAGATGATACTGAAGGATAATACTAAAACTTCTGAGAAGTTTTATAGGCCTTATTTTTTTTTTTTTTTTTTATGGTAAATGGTCTTTTTTTTCAGTGTTCTATTTGCAAGATGGGACCATTGGATTCTCTCTAGCACAAAATGAATTATGTTTTCTTTTAGTGAAAGCTCACCTTATCATAAACCTCTCAAACGCTGCATCAATTCCAGCTCACCAAGATTTGGTTCAGGTTTCTGTCCAGAACTCACACTCATTTTAACCCATTTTAATTCACCATGGTGTTTGGAAACATGTTTAATATTGTCCATACTTAGTCAGGGCAGAAGAGATATAGAAAGTCTCCTGTTTCTTACCATATAAAACACAAAATATTTTAAATCCTTCACTATGTGCAATATGAACATACAATGAAAAAATTCTGTTTTCTTTCCTAGAATAAATAGTCTACAAATCCTTATAGTATGTCCTATAGTATTGAATTAGCCTTTACCTGACATTTAAGTTTAATCATTTTCACTCCTTCCCAGTACATAATTTAATAAAATGGAAATAAAATCACTTGCTGGAAAAAGATACCACTAAGCTCTCTTAAGCTTGACTGCTCAGCTGCTCAGAGATATCAAACACTACATGAACAGTTTCTTCAGTCTATCACAGGACAATACAAAAAATGTTTTGCCACTCTATGAGAAAGCTATATGTTTAGACAAAATGCAAAACATTTTTCATTGAAGTTTCCCTGAGGTGCCTTAATGCTAGGATGTTGCTTCATGTTGGTTTTCCGTGAGTTTATGTACTAGGATCGTAAAATCATTTTCCTCTTTTTAATGAGCACTAGAGCTGAAAACTTGAAACTGAGTTTAATATGAAATATTAGTTTAAGTTCTGCTATGAAAAACTACCTATGGAATGTGTATGGTCCAAAGTATGTTTTGGAACAGGCTCAGTGGATATTTTTTTTTTAAATACAAATAGTCTTGCTCAATAAATATTTAGGTATCACTAGTAAAAAGAGAGAGAAATTAAAATAGTTTGATAACCGTAACAAACTGGGGTAAGAAAGCAATAGTAATCCAAAGGAAATTCTCATTAAGGAGAGCCACACGGAGAAATTTTCTCACAAGAGCGAATACCAGAGCAGGCACAGTACTTCTGAACTGCTGTGGGGCTGTAATATTGGATATTGTAGAAATAAACCAGACCAAGCCAATAAAGCTCTTCACAGCTGAATAACTCCTGGAACCTAAACTTGTGCAACTGTTGCTCTAAATTGTTACTCTAGCATTTGCTTATTAAAGATTTTGTCTTGCTGGTATACGATCAAACATATTTGATGTATGACTGAAAGGTAGTGTTAACTGTACTGAAGGCTTCAAAAGGCCTGTGCTATCAAAGTCAGTAGGCTTCAATATATATTAAGTGAACATGACTCTTCTTGTTATTCTTAACGTCTGTTTATTTCAAATGCCTAAAACATTATTTCAATTGAAATTTGTAAAGGCAAAAGTAAAAATACTTTGATACAAGTAATATAAAACTTCTTGTTCAGAATATCAAAATGACAAATGTTATTGTCACAGAATGTAATTTTTTCCCCCTCAATCAACAAATGCCAACTTACGTTTTTAAATGAACTTTATAATTTTACATCTAATCAGAGGGACTCATATGTTATAACCCAGCAATCCTCTCTTGAGCTGCTGAAGGTTTATATCGAAGTGGTGTTGATCCATGGTGCCAAGCTCCAGCACTTGTGCTCAGCTTGTGAAAATTGCTTTGTTAATGTGCGAAAGGAAAGAGTCCATAATGCTAGCTGGAAACCTGTTCCTCTGAACTGGGGGAGCTGACTGTGCCCTGGGAAGATTCAAATGGAAAGAAAAGGAGAAGTTTTGGTTACAAGTAGGGCCCCAGTCTAACAACTAATATTTGCAAAATGCTGTTTCTTTTCTTCCTAATTAGAAATTGTAGAGTCAGCACTGGAGAAAACAGCTAGGCAACTTCCGAGTTTTCCTCACTTCTGGGTCATATGCAGTGTATGCTTCATATGAGTCTCAGATAACTTAATTCTTTCAGTAAATCAAGGCAGCATCCAAATTCACTCAAAGGCTTCTCCCTCAGAAGATACTTCATGATTAATGTCAGGAAAAATCTGCATTTATTACATGGGTTTCCTTTGAAAACTTAACACCCATCTTTTCCAGTCTTCAGTTGCGTAAGTAGCTGTCAACAGCACTCAAATTTAATAGCAAATCCACTGATAACTAGTCTTTAACAACCCCTGACATTGACCTGCTGTTAAAGTATATTTTAATTAGATGCTAAACGATGTGTAATCTTACTATTGTCACACTTTCCTAAGATCTTCCCCCTCCAACAAAAAAAACCCTCTCCAACCACACCCTTTCTGTCGCAGGAGCAGTATTTGGAGAGAAATTTTCTTGTAGTGTCTGTCATAGAGTTATGTCCGCATAGGCTAGATTAGATCATCGCTCTAGTGATGTATCCATGCCAAAGAAACAAGACTTTTGATTTTAGCCAACATATTGGATCTTCTCTTTGCATTTTCTCTTCCTGGTGAATTCCTGCAACCATGTGCTTCTTGCTTTCTCTTACTCCTGTTTGCCTTCTTTATATTTAGGATTGGAACTCCTTTTGTGTATGTTTTGAAAACTTTTGCAGCCTCAGAAACTTAAGGATTAGCATAAGTGTGGGTGGTTTTTTTCCATCAAGGTGGATTAAGGTTCCTCCAGCCTCATGTCAGCAGCTGTAATGTGAAGAGGCTATTTTTCTCTAAAACCATGTCAGAAGCCACTGCAGGGTGGCTGTGGTAGCCCTGGATCATTTGAAGCTTTTTTTACAGACGTTGAACTGGGAACCGCTGTAAGGCTCTTAGGCAGTCAATAATGGGAATTTTGAGTAGGATATTCCCTTGTCGCATGTATGTTCTCCCTGTCACACTGCCCAGCCTCAAGCAGTGCTTTATTGTTGGCTCTCTACTCATCTCCAGGTCAGGATCTGATACAGAAGCAAGGCAGCAGGGCTGCAGAAATCCTAGGAATCTGACGGAATGCAAAATAATTTACAAAGACAATTTAAAACCTGTGCAAGGAACAGCAAAAAGGAATACTTAATCTGCCAAAATAAACTCAATTATTTCAGTGGCAAATCTTGCAGCTTTCTGTTGAACCTTTCACTTAATCTTTCTGTCCTTGTGTTTATTATTCCTTCCTACCTTTTACTCTATATGCCTTTTGAGGCTGATTTGAGTCATGTGAAGAGCAAATACAATAGCATGATATCTTTCTGAAGAACCCTGAAAGATGAAGACTTCTGCCCACACAAAAATAATGCTGAATTATTTTCCTACTTAACACATCTTCATTGAGCATTCATCAAACTGTTCATTTCATCTAGAGCCCGAAGCAATGAGAATTTATGAATGAAAATCGCAGGACTGGGATCTTCCCTACCATATGTCTCTGCTTCCCTGAAGAGAGATGGAGATTGATACATGAAAAGCTGTTTAAAAAACAAACTAATTCTTGGTAAATTGTTGTTTTGGCCCAGAAATAGCAACAGGCAGGCTAAGTCATTGAATATTTTTCCTTTTTAGGTAGGACTTTTAAAATAAGCATATATAAAAAAATGTAGACACAAATGCATGTGAGTAGATATGTGTATGCTATCATTAACTACTTTAAAGTAAACAGGATTTTTTTTTCTAGAAAATATCTTTATAGTCTGATCGTAATTCCTGAACTAGAGAAAAGTTTCATAAAGCACAAATAGAGATGAGACTTATCAATAGTTACCTGTCTGTATTTTTCTCATCATGATTTAGTAATTTTCTTTTTATATCTCTAAAAACCCTTTTAGGTTGATAACAAATAGATAGTTGATAGTCATGGCAGTTTCTGTCAATGGAAAACATAAATATTTAAAAGACAGAAAAATGTGTCTATGTGAGAAAGAGATTCAGTCTATAACAGTTTGGCTGAAGACTGTCAACTGCAACATATTGAGGTCACGTATGATACGGTACTGAATTTGTTAAAAGATACGAATGAATTTGTTTTCTCATTTTATGAATGCCAACAATTAAACTATGCTGAATACTCCAGATTAGAACTGTGATAAAATTTCCTCATCAGCACCTGCAAATGAGATCACCTTGCAGATATTTTTAAGGAATTTGTGTTTAACATCATTTTTATATTAGACCACAGAAGTTCAATGAGTAAGATTATAGTTTTGGACAAATTGTCATGAAGAGATTCTGTATGAGAGATATATGTGTACATACACAACCTCTGCCCCTCCATATTCTTAGTTGTATGAAGGCAGAAATTGAAAAAACCAGGATAGATCCAGAAGCAATGCTGTCCTAATCTCCCCTTTCCTGTTTCATTATGCTTTTCCTTCTCTTTCAACATCATAAACCTAACAGCCTTCTCCCAGTTTCAATCCAGCTATGAATCTAAATCTGTGCTCCTGTAAGAAGTTTGTAGCAATAGTGAATTGTAATGAATTCTAATAGTATCATGCTAATGAATTTAGTCCTGGAAACCTGAGATGTTAGACCCATTTGGGTTTTGAATAAAATTGTTTTCAGGTGTTTTTGACTAGCACGGAATCAAATTATGTTTTGACTGTCTATTCTACCAAGTAATACTGGTGCATGAGAAGGTTATGTTGCATTGCCAGTTCATGTAGTCTCAGAGGAATTATTTTCTATTCATCTTTACTTGGTTTTATCTCCTTCCTTAATAGTAGTTTGATGATAGTTCTTCTCAAGTATTAGCTTTTTTTTTTTTTTTTTTCCTTTGCAAGCAGTGATTTGTCTGTATTTTTTGAACAGAGCTTTATTTGACCTAGCTTTTTCTAGATCAAAAAGATGGAAAGTAACTTGAGAATAAATTGTATTGAGACATTTGACATAGCTATTATAGTAACGGAGGGCACAGCTTCAGTTCATGTACTAGCAGCAGCTCTGCTGATAAGAAATACAGATAAGGCTAAAACACAAGCATGACAAGAATGGAACTGGCTAAGCAGAAAACGTTATAAGCAATGATGAGTAACTTGTGGAGATGTGTGCAATCGGTTGGCAAAGGTTTCCCCTTGGCATAATTACTTTGAATGGGGCTGGAAGAGACTATAATTTTGTGTCTTTTGCCCTGTAGCCATACGAGTCAATTCCCTTAAGGCCTGCCCATACAGGTAAAACAGTTTTGCTTAGTCAACAGGCTAACCTCATTCACACAAACTTTCTCTCTTCTCAGTAAAGTTAAGAGTCAATAACTAGCTGTCATGTGCTTCTGAAACTTCTGTCGTGGTCAATTGCCCATGGCAGGAAGTCAGCAGCAGAGCTCTGGAAAGAAGCGCAGCTCGTCTAAAATCCACCACAAACCCTCAAGAGTCTGTGCACTCACATAGAGTATAAATCAGGATATTAAATGGTTTACAGTAATGTTTAAGGAATTGCAGATGGTATAAGGCATATAAGGAGCAGGGTATAAGGAAAATAAGCCAGTATTGAAATGTGTTAGCTACATTGAAATCGGCTGTAATGGAATATACTGTATACTTCTCAGAGAATTTACGGATAGTAGATGAAGTGAAAAGTAATCTAGTTGGGAGATACGTATGGATTCTGAGGATATTTCAATGACAGCCATAACATTCAGACCAAATACAGGGAGAGGATTTAAGGAATAAATTTAATTTTAAGAGATTTTTAAATTCAGAATAATTTCAATAAATTTTCAAAGGTTCAGACAGATGTGAAGACTAACATAATGTAACCTGAATTCTGCCGATTTGGTTTATTTAAAAACAAGTAAAGATATCTTTGTTTCTTTCAAAACCTGTCAGCTAAAGGGATTTATCAGAAAACCTGTAGAGAAAGCTCTCGAAACAGAAAAGTTTTAAGTGTGAGATTGTACTGTGCAAGGTCATTTTTAATTCCTAGTTGACTTGAAAGACACTGAATGTCAAACTGCGCTAGGAAAACCTTCATACATAATTAGAGGCTCAGATTGGCTGGAAAGACTCAGTGGTGTCTTTCATTGCCAAAGAGAGTAATTTAATTACTGTCCATATGCCCTGTTGGGCCTGACTGAAGCCCCTTGTTGCTTGAATAGACTTGATTACTGGAAGTGTTTCTACAAAACAAACATCTTCACCTTGCTCAGCCAGTCTTGGATGGGGCCTTTTTCTGCATCTCCTGCTTCTCATTTTCACAGTCATGTACTACAAACAGAGAGACTTTTGATTCATCTTGATGAGGCATTAATGATCAAAAAACTCAAACCTTATTTTTTAATAACTACTTTTGGATTTCATTGAGCTTTTTCAAAGCTTTTTTTTCTTTTTTTTTTTTTGACCAGGTAAAAATTTATCATATAACAAAAGTCTCATAAAATATTTCTCCCTGCCTATATTGATTGGTACAGATTTTCAACCAACATTTAGATGCTTCCGTTTTCAATATATATTTATGAGTATTTTGATATTCCTGTTATACAGGTAGGGAATTGAGGCTCAGGAAAACTCTGCAATTTGTGCAAGGTCACAGAAAAGACAGGACTGCGGTGCGGACTCAGACATCATCACAAACCTGTCCAACTTGTGTCTCCAGGAATTATTGTACATCATTCATTCCAGCTGTGGAAGCATTAGCACTCCTTAGCTTTGAGGAAGTAGTAGCTTTGTTTGTAGCTGAATTTAAAAATAGATTGCCATTTTTATTTATTAATTTTTTGTATGCCGAAGGGAGGACTGTTAGGAATAGTGGTTCGTTAAGCTTCACAGGTACCCATATCTTTATAATATAGCTTGTAAGAGCACAAGAGAAACTTCTTGTCTAATGTACAGTAAATTAGTCTGGAACAGAATTCACATGGCAAACTGTAGCAGTGTTTGATTAAATCTTTATATCATATGAACATAAAAAGCATTTTCAATTTAGTACTTCTGACATCAAAAGCAAATTTGAAAGTAGATTTTTTTTTCTTGGTCAAGGAAGGTTATGCTGGGAATACTAGCAAATATTAATGTAGATGTGCAATATTGGTAGCATATTCATTATTGGTATCATGACCTCCAAAATGAACTGTAAAAATATTGGCCTAATCCAAATAACTATGAAGAACAGCAAGTTTCGCAAGACTTGCACCTGTTGCCGAAAGACATGGTTTCTTCTTACTGAATGATTGAAGTTTCCTTTTGTGCCTTAGGGTACAAGTATTGGTTATTACTTTTTATCTGCCTTTAGTAATGGGCCACTACTTTTCTGCATTCATATTTTTCTGTGGTATAATTTATCACATACTCATGGCAAAATTCACACCACAAAAATAAAGCCCCAAACCACCTTTTTGTATTTCTGCAGTTAAAACCATTGCATTAATGCCTGAAAAACAATTTGGAGCTTTCTAAAGGAAGAAATTAGTGTTTCCTATTGTTTCTAATGGGATGAAAAACAAACAAAAGCAAAAAAAAAAAAAGAAAAGGCCATTATGGTTTGTAACTTTTATGGATTAATGTTATATCTGATTTTTATTTTTTTGGTGGTGGTATAAAATTATTTATTCAATTGTAATACAGTGACTTCTAAACATACCTTTTCTACCTACCCCTGGGAAATCTTAGGGGTAGCTTACCTTTGAGAAGTGATAAATGGAACTGAGTATCAGAAGAGAGAAGATAGATAAAGAAATGAATAGCTGCGATTGTACTGGGTCACTATCTGTGGCACGCTTTAGTCTAAACCAGAGTGATCCCAAGGAAAGAGGAGATCAGAAAATCAGCAATTTTTATATCACAGGGGCTTGCTCAAGTCCAAACTCTGCAGCTTGCAATAGTGCCAGCTAAAGTGTAAAACAAAGTCTAGAATAATTCTTAATAGTCATGCACCAGACCATTGTTTAACACTGTATTTGTGAACGGACACCTTTAATTGGTGTATGACATGTCTATTCTGACCAGCCAGATATTTGACAAATAAGAAACATCCCTTGCTCTTAAGTAATATCAGTTCTGTCATTTACAATTTTCCAACTTTTTATATTAAACAAATTGAAATAAAAAAATTGCTTAACCCTAACTACTTCTCCATGACTCCATAAGACCGTAAGTCCATAGGGCTGCTTTTAGTGAAAATATTTGCTTAAATACATTTCTTTCCAAATACTGAGTGTGCATTTGGGCAGAAAATGCAAGACACGAGTAAAACAGCTTTGGCTGTCAATTTTTTTTGGTTCCGTTTGCTGAGCCTTTTTACTTCCTCAAATGATACAAACAGGATGTCTGGGATAAATAAAATGGTAAGTTTGCAGGGCTATACGCTTCAAGAGATTGCATTTCACCAAGAAATTTAGTATCCAGAACCCTCAAGGGGTTAAGGTTAGGGACCTTAATGGGTAGGGTTAAGGACCCTACCGCCTTTAGCCTCTTGCACAGAGAAGTAGTGTACAGCTGCAAAGCCTGACATCAAGACAAAGTTGGGTCTTGAGTAAGGAATCACACAAACACAGAATAAGCATCTCGGCCAAATTTTGCTTAGAACTAAGGATGTGATCAGAAACAACAGAGGCAGGAACAAGTATGTCCAGCACCTCAGGTGATCCCCTGGCTTCACAGCAGTGCTATGGAGAGGCAGGCTCTTAAATGCTGGCTTTCTGTTTTTGCCACTAATGAGCAGATTCCCTGTTGCATTTGTTTTGATTTACATATTCTAGGTCCTATTAATCTTGCTTTCTTACAGCATTATATTGGGAGCTCATAATTGTATTGCAGACATTCCGCTTTCCTGTTGAAGATCACTGCTTCCCAGCAACAAGCATCTAATGAGTAGCAGAAAATTGTGTTCATAACCTTTAAATCAGTGCTGTTGTGTTTTGCACTGTAGCGTTCATCCCACCGCTATTCTTTGGCTATCCAGGTCATTGGTTCTTCTGGCACGGTGTTTTTATCTGTTTCATCTAATACAAGATTTCAAGTTAGATTAATTTTAATTTGAAACTTGCTGTTTTACTCTTTCAATTATGTCAGCCACTCTTTTTTCACGTATTTTCTGTTTGTCTTTCACATTGCTTAAATTGGTCTAAACTCTCATGTTCTGTCCTCAAGAATTGTTCAGCAAAGCATAAAAATTATGTAATGGACCACCCACACTGTCTTTTTTCCTGAAATTTAAATAATGAAACTGTCTTTTTTGTTCATGACATAAAAATTACTAAATATATTAAGCTGGGCAACCCTTTCGTTTCTTCTCAGGAAATTGCACTCAGAAATTCTAGGCCTGTGGAACTGAATTACGGTTTGAATACACCAGATTTCTGTCTGGGTTTTCAGTTCTGGGTAACTCTGAGATCTTGTGAGGTCTATTTTGGGATAATTTCCATAAGCAATGATTGAAATACTTTCCTAATTTTTTTAAGATTTCTTTCTTTTTTAGGTTCCTGCTAATAAGTCCAGCCCTTTGAATGCCTGAATTTTTGTTACAGTGATAAAAAAATCATCATTCAGAACCCATTTTAAGTTTACTCTTTGTTTTGTGGATAGTTTATGCTGTAAATGGTAATTCTGAAAGCTTGCTCTTTGGTAACTGGCTCTGAGCTTTTGGCATGAAAGGCTCTGAAGATGAGGCAATACTCGTATAATACATGCATTTAAGATGAGAGTGTTAAGATGAGGCAGTGTTGGCATTTTGCATTCTTGTAGAGCTATGTTCTGTGTAATGCTTTGTGATACACATTTAGACTTTATAGTGATTCGTGATGTCATGCCATATAAACTTTTACCAGCATGAGTCTGAGATGCCAGTAAATTTATAAGAAGGGGCATAACAGAAACTTTGGCTTGTCATCCAGAGGAAGTGACAGTAAAACCTGTCCACTGTACTATAAAATAATACAGAAAGCTCTCCGTGAAATAAAAATTAACTTTTTTTTTTTGGTGTTTTTGAGAATTTACAGCCATAGCTTTGTAGAGATTGGAACAAAATGCTGAAATGGTGATGTTTTGCTTATATACAAAAGTGCCTGCAGTAGATTTTATGTATGCAAACAACCTGAGGTTCATAGAAGTCTTCAGCAGAGTTTACAGCATGTACTTCCTGTCCTTAATACTCTTATTTGTCTTTCATCTGCTGTCTAGTACAGTCACTGTAGCCTGGGGTATCGAGTGTCTCTCTTAGGGGTTCATCCAAAAAAATAAAAATTCACCCCTAGAAATATTTTGGAATCCAGTAAATGTAGAAAAGAAGTTGAAATGGAGAAGTGGGAACGTTTACTTCTGAACTGGTATGTGAGAGGAAATCAGAACTCAGATTTCTGTACTGAATACTATTCATGGAAAACATACCTTGTGTTTTTTCTTTCTTTTTATAATTTTAATTTTTGTGGTGAAGAAACAAGATAGCCCTCCTCTGTTCAGGGTGCTTCATTGTTTTGAGGTAGCAGTGGAGCAGCTCTCACTGCAAAGTCTTGTGATATAGAGACAGTTAGAGAGCAGATGAAGTGGTCAAAGGTGAACGATACTGTGCCTGCCAAACAGCACTTCAAATCTAAGCCTGTTGTTCTTGGAAAATGTTAAAATCTGAAGTGAATTATAAATATTAGTATTTATCTGTTGACCATTTATCTTAATATTTAAATTTGCAATTTTGCACTTCAGTATAAACTGTAAAGATGGCCCTCCCCCAGCAAGCTCTATTCTTACTGTGTGATATCTTTATGTAACTTCACAAGCAAGAACGGGTCACCTCCTATCACAAGTTATATGTGACTCTAGTGAAGTTCAAATGCCAAATTTCATTCAGTCTAGATGTTTTATGTTTACTTTTGTTACTTACAGATACTAATTTTTGGTCTCATATTGTTAATTTAATTTTAATAATTTAATTTTTCATCTACTTTTTAATCCAAAAAGGACCATTAACAGAAGTTAGTACTCAGAATCCCCTTTTCCTTTTTAGGAGAGCACAACATTTCAAACTCTCAGACTTGTTTATTCTTTGGGAATCTTGTGAACAGTTTTTTTCAAGCACTATTAACTAAGCAGAAAATAGAAATTTTGGCCATGCCAGGCAGGGGTCATAACAAAATCTGTAACATCCAATGGCACGGAATTTTCAAAGTGATCTTTGATTAAGAGGTTAATAGGATTTATGAACCGTACTCTCTTAAATTCTTGTAACAATCCCCATTGTAATTACCATAGATGTATCACAGAAGGTCCAGGGGTTGATTTAGTTTGTGTGAGTATCCAAAAGTTCACAGAATCACATGGGGTTGGAAGGGACCTCTGGAGATCATCCAGTCCAACCCCCCTGCCAAAGCAGGTCCACCCAGAGCAGGTTGCACAGAAACTTGTCCAGGCGGGGTTTGAATGTCTCCAGAGAAGGAGACTCCACCTCCTCTCTGGGGAGCCTGTTCCAGTGCTCTGCCACCCTCAAAGTAAAGAAGCTCATCCTCATGTGTTGGTGGAACTTCTTATACTCCAGCTTGTGCCCATTTCCTCTTGTCCTATCACTGGGCACCACTGAAAAAAGACCGGCCCCATCCTCTTGACACCCCTCCCTTTAAGTATTTGTAACCATTGATCAGATCCCCCCTCAGTCTTCTCCAGACTAAAAAGACCCAAGTCCCTCAGCCTCTCCTCGTAAGAGAGATGCTTGAGGTCCCTAATCACCTTTGTAGCCCTAACACAAGCTTATCCAGGGCATACACACATCTTTCAAAATGGCAGATTTGGACTTAAGATCTGAAGGAATCTAGAGATTTCTGGCACTTCTAGTTTGTCTTACACCCCTGCACCACCACCACCCCCTTTCCCCCCTCCTTCCCCCCCAACTCCTGCCTCGGGTTTTAAAGTACAAAGGCAAAAGACAAAAATTCCAAACCAAAACCCCCACTGAAACCTAACATTCAGAATACGTGAAAAAAAAAAAAAAAGAAAATCAGAATTCTAAATCAAAAGAAATTCAGAATTGTCTGTAAAAAGAAGTTCTCCATTGTCATGCACAGACAGCTCTCCCCTTTTCTCATGAATATGCGGCATTTGTGCGTAGATAGATATAAAATATGCTACAGTTTAATTCTACAGCTTTCTGTGTCCAGTGCTTTGCAATATAGAGTGGTTTATATTCTTACGGGTTTTATCTCCCTTGCAGCCATAGTCCTAAGTGGATGTAAGATGTAGTTCCAGGCAAAATACTTATATTCTGGCTTCTTGACAGAAACATGCAGATACTAGGTATCAGACTGTTGTGCAGAAGTCCTGCCTCCTCTAAACATCAGGCTGCAGCAGTTTATAAAACGCAAACAGATGAAGTAGACACTGTAAATTGATTGGCTTTAGTGTTCTTCAGGGGAAGGAGTGGGAAGATTGCTTACTGATGGGGAAAAAAGTTAACTTGTATTCAGAGAAGATTCTCTGTATTGATCCGTGCTTGTTATACTGCAGTAGGAGTGAGTGGTTTGAACTGGGGAGGGTAGATCAAGGCAGTCAGCCAGCCCTCTAATAAATAGCTTCCATAAATGGTGCTGGAGAAATGATTTTGAATGTCTGTAGATCATTCCTTTTATATCCATACTATCAGGATTATATACTCTTACATTCTCAGATGTGTTTTAAATACTTAAAAGCTAAGGGTATAAAAAAATGAAGATTAAAAATCCATGCTACTCTTGGCTACGATGTATATATTTGCTAAAAAAAAGCACATTGTCTTTATGTGCTTTTCCTATGTTTTCCCCATAAGCTACTTCCAGTAAGGATGCTTCACTGCTCAGAACTTTAATTCCTTCTGTCAGGAGCTACTTCAAAACACATGGATTATATTGGACAACTTAAGTGTATGGATCACATTTTGGAACATTGTACCTTGAAAAGGTACAATACAATACAAACAATATAGTTTTTCTTGTGGCTATTATAAGATGTTTAAATGTGATAGCGGTTTCATTTAAGTACCTCAAGAAAAAATTAATGCCTGTGGAAATGCAGGAGAGGGTGCTGCTCAGAGATGGATGGGAGATCTTACTAGAGCTCAGGGAAAGGACATGCAAAATAAAGGTTAAAAACCCCTGTTTTCTGAAACCATAAGGTAAACTGCAAGTTCTGGAGACTGTAGAAATTAGCTAGAAACAAACAGCAAAGGAACAAACCTATGTTATTTAGTTTTCAATGCAAACCATTAAATGATCACCCTTCCCTAAAGTGAGTGTCTGTCCTGCAACAATGGTTTTCTGTAACATTTATATCTTGCTGAAGGCTTATCAGGGGAGGTTTATAAATTGTTGAAATCACTTTATAGCACATTAAGAGCTCATTTCACAGCAGTTTAAGGGGCTGCAATGAAGATAATAGCCTTGTGTATTTCTTAAGTGTTTGTGGTTTAAAAAATGATATATTTATTACACTTTAGAGTTACTTCCAAAAATAACATGGTAAATCTAATAATTATATCATCAGTACATGATAAAAATTCCAGTGCTGTTAAGGCTATTTTCAAGCATTTTTCATCATGTTGTTCACTGTTTCATACATTTCGCTGGGCAATTCATGCAAAATCACCACATGAGAAATACAACAGACCAAAATGTCTATCAGGCCTAAAACCCTGATTGGGGGAGAAAAAACCTTACATATTTGTGAGAGAAGCCCTTCTCTTTTCCTCAACTGATAGGTTGGAAGAAGTTATAGGTTATTATGTCTCGTCAGCCACCTAAAAGCAAGAGTAATTAACCAGAAGAGACTGCTCCTTGCTCTGTGCCCACGTTTGCTATAACTTGTTATAACTTCCTGCATTGAACTATCAGAACCATTTAGAAGTAAGAAGTGCTGCACACTGCAGCAATCAAGACTCTCATAAAACAGTCACACAATAAGAGGAGATGGAAATAATGTTGGCTTAGATCCTTCTTCGCATAATTTAGTTGCAAATTCCCATTGGTGAAATTGAGGAAAATCTTTTACTGAGGTAAAATGTTTTTAATGAAGAAGCAGCAGTTGCATCTGTGATGATATTATTTATGTACTATCAAGTACTAAACATTATCAATTTATCCAATTGTCAATGACATGATCACTGCATAGAAGTGTTGACTTCAGTAACAGGAATGTTATCGAACCAATCTTCTCATCATCTTTTTACGTCCTGAAGCAAACCAAGTCCAGGATCCTGTAGTTCAGTGGTACTACAGAAGATCCCATTGGGTTTTAATTGTTTGGGCTAATTACTTTTTACCTTGCTTGACCTGTCTATGCTTAAGAGCCATTCCTAGTGCAGATTTGCTGAGGTCTGGCTGGTTGCCACAGATTCTCAGTTCAAGACCTCAGATACCTTAAGTTCTTGATACAGGAACTGTATCTGTCATGTTTTCCTTAATTACCGAGTCAGTCAATGCAGTTATATATTTTCCGTAATCACCATGAGGTGTGTGGAGGTAAAGGATATAAATAGCAAACCTTTTAATAATAAGATCCAATCATGTAATGCCAACCAGAATGTTTGCTGGGTCTCTTCAGTCACCTTGAAAATTTAAGAGCTGCTGATTTCTGGGTTGTGATTACTGTTGATTCACTTTCCTCCCCCTCCCCCCGTGCATATATCTGTGCATTCTTTGTCTTGATGATGGGCATGAGAGGTTGTTTAAGTATTTTCAAACCTATATTACATTGTTTCGGTGTTCTATCTGTCAAAGGCTATGAAATTTTCTGCGTTCTCAGTACTGCTTATTTATTAATCCTCGAGAACTGAGTTTGGAACTACACAGCAGGAACCTTGAGCATACCAGGGATATAAATCAAAACTGGTAGTTAATAGCCACTGAGTCAAGATATCTTATTTAACATAAATATTGGCCTGATAATTTTCTACATAAGGCTGGACTTACTAGTATCTGTAGATATATTTCTTATTTTTTAACATTTAACTTGATGTGAGAATTGGCATTTGTTTGTGGCCTCAGTGATTCATTTACAATCTAAGTAGTAATGTGCCTCATACGGTAGTGCTGGGTTTTACTGAACAAATATATTGAATAATAACTGGATGGTAAACACTACAACTCTCCATGTCTGCAGTTGTTCCGCTCTGCTATGGAGGTAGAAATCCTATGCCAATAAGTTTTTTAATCAGATACATGTCAAACAATAAATGGGAATTTTACATCGTAACAAAGCTATTGAGACTGAGAGTATTCAAAACACCTTTAGTCTTCAGCATGAACGACATCAGAGCTACTTCTCATTTCAGCGGGTCCACTATAGTTAATTGTATCATACTGTTACTAAATATGCATGAATTTATAGTAAATTATTCCACGTACAAGAAGACATCTGTTAATTCACTGCTTGCAGTTTATTAGACTAATACATGTAAACTGCTTTGAGCAATAAATTACAAGATTAGGGCTTTTAATGTTTAAGGATATCATTAGGCATTGTATGCTGGAGGTAGATTTGACAAATGCTCTTTGCTAATGGAGTATATTTAAGGGAAAATCTGCATGAATTAATTTTAATTACTGTCATATTAACGGATATAAAACCAACTAATGTCAAAGGTGTACCAGTGTTGTTGATTCAGTGTTATCACGTGTGTATGATTAAAGAACCTTGTTTACATAAATATTTCTTCAAATAAACAAACATGCAGATTTTCCTTTGAAATTGCAACCATGCCGTGGCCTGAATTTTTCAGGCTCTTACATTTTTTTGAGCTCTGTAATGAAGTTAAGGTATTTAAATATTAAGAAGAACTAACCAGTTGAGATCACTGAAGCATCTTTATGATAAATAGCATGAGAACTCCTAGGCTGAAGGCCTGACAAATCCAGCTCTTACCTGTGTTTGGCAAAGGAAAATGTTCTGTCTTCTTGTTTTGTAACAAGGAAAGGGAAATTTTAACACGAAGGAAGCAGTTGTGTCTCAGAATCTGTCTTCCATGTAAGATACTGTTCTTTATCTATTTTGTTTTCCAATTTACCACCACTGAGATGACTATTTTTAGTAAGACAAAAAGGGAATGGGAGAGCTTCAGACAGCTCTATTTCCAGTATTTCTTAAACACTATCAGTTACTAACATGGTAAATATGGAAGGAAAATGACAGCAAGGAGTATCATAAGTTAGTTTGGATTTGGTGCAGCTTGAAGAGGGTCTGATGAGCTTGTTTGAAACAATGATGATGTCGACTTACTGGCAACAACTTGCCTTTTCAAAGAACACCACGAAAGAACTCTGCAACTCGTGCACCTACTGCCATCCATAATGCTGTCTTCCATCTCTATCTTGTGAAGCTGAATACAGAGACCAATTCTTATACCAGCAAATGCAGTTTGCTGTACAAGTAAATGTTTTTATTCATTTTATTTGCTTATGTTTTCTTTTTAAAAGTTCCTGCTAATGAGCCGTGCTTAAGCTGTGTGCTGTAGTGGTACTCTGAAGTTAGGGGAAAAAAAATTAAAATTTGCCTTTATCTTATGAAACAGCAGGCTGATCTGTGGCTTAATGATCCAGCAGAACAGAGAGATTAGTAAGGGCCATGACAGCCAGTGACTCTGGAGAAACTCCTGACTCAACTCAGCCAAAGACACTCTGAAGTAGAAACTCCACTGATATTTGAAATTATGCTGTACAGACTGCCTCGCTCCTGGGCTTAGGTCAGTTACCCCTCCCTTTCCCCTTTCATGTCCCATGCCTACTGCTCTGCTAGAGTCTAGAGTTGGTGGCAGCACAGAACTGACTTTATTTTTCTCTTACCTTTTTTTTTTTTTTTTTTAAAACCTTTTGATTTACTACGCTCTGTGTTTTGAAAATGCCCTGACTTTTGTGAGAAAGATATAATGGCTTTTAATGTCTAGTCTACGCTTATGATTTGGAATGGGTGAATGGTGCAGCTATATTGAGATGTCCTAACCTGGATTTTAGCATTCCTTCTTTTTTGGATGTTGTTTTGTTTCAGATATCTAATGTATTTCTTCTTTTCTCCATTTTCTGCCACTTCTGTCTGCCTGAAGTGGGAAAATGGAATCAGATCCATACAAATAGGCATTAGCAAGTATCTGGCTCTGAAAACTCCATCATCTACTGAGGCACGAAGAGCTCCAACTCTGCTGTATTAATGGTTATAC
Organism: Arenaria interpres; assembly: GCA_013399435.1. Lineage (NCBI taxonomy): Eukaryota > Metazoa > Chordata > Aves > Charadriiformes > Scolopacidae > Arenaria > Arenaria interpres. The sequence goes on from VXAK01012185.1 coordinate 30,441, forward strand.
ATGAATAGTCCCATCATAGTGCAGTAGGGAATAGTGACATACACACAAAAACTATTATAGACCATCATTCATTTTCCAGTAGAATAACTCATAAACATTCATAAAAGTTTAGCCTTGCCAGGTGGCAAACTTCCCATCCTGCTACCCTGAAAAGCTTAAGATTTTTCATTTTACAATGTAAACATTTTATCATGACACTTTTTGATTAGAATGGCATAAATCTCTCAGCTGTGAATTCATTGCTTGTATTTCTTGCTGAGAATGTAGCTGCGAGTAAGCACCCTCCAATATTCTTTATATGTAATTTACTTAGGGAAGGTAGCAGAACAACAATAACAACAGAGAAATATTGGATCAGAAATTATACAGAGAAGAGTATTTTCAAGGGGAAAGAGAGCATAACACAAAAGGAGCAAATAAAGGCTTATTTGCTGTGTGTTGTTTGCAAAATGTTTTGAACATTTTATTGAATATTTGTTCCATGTGAATTATGCATGCACTCCAGTGCCTTTGGGAAGATGCAAAACACTATATATGACGAATGGAATACATGACCTCCTGATGGTTTCCAAGATATTGCTTTAAATGGAAAAATGAACAATTTCATATCTACCAAGGGTTATTTTATTCCTATTCAACACGGGTAAGAAAGCATATTGTATAGGGAAGATTTCTGAATGTGTTATCTCACTGGCCTGCTGCATGGCATTGCAGGGAGATATTGTCTATTGGTGCACTGAAATTGCATTTCTGTAGGCTAAAAAATTACCTTTCTAGTAAGCTGCAACTGAAAGCAAAGTGTGTCTTAATTTATTTAATAATGCCAGTGAAGTCTGATAACTTTTTAAACTCCTATGTGTCACTTACTGGCCTACTACCTCTTCTACAAATACTGAGAATCTTGCTTTTGTGGCATATCTGTTTGCATGATTCATCTTTCCATTTAATGAGGGCTTTTCTATTGTGCAGAGAATATAAGAGAAAATATTTCAGCCCCTAGGGGGAAAGAAAGTGTCTGGACCATGTCCAGAAATTAAGAAAGTGTTTTATCCCCAGTTCCTCCTTTTCCTAGGAGGGCTGCATTGACATTCCCTATACTAGAATTTCCACTGGGAATCACCTCTAAGGCGGGTAGATCCTTTACTCTTCGAGAAACGGGAACCAAACTGGAAATAAGTTTATATCCAAAGGGACTAGAAGACTACATTAAATCCTCGGATGGACCTCTTTAACAGGCAAACATGTTGCTGTGTGCATGTAGAGAGTTACCTTTCTGTTCTTATTGTTGGCTATCTGGATACAATGCCTTTTAATGAGATGGTTCTATGGATACTTAGTTTTTCTAGGGAAAATAAAGAAGCAAGCAGGAAGAACAACAAAAGAAAAAGAAGAAGCAGAGAAGAGTGATGAAATGAGGAGAGAGATAGTAGTTCTGATGTCCTGAGGAACTGATCGACTAAGAGAGAAACATTTTCAGGTTACTCCTGTTGGGGATGACAGATTGATCGCTTGTCCTTATCCTCAAAAGGGTGAGGGTGATAGAGGAGAATGGTTATGTCCCTAGTGCAGAACGTGTGGCATGTACACTCTCATGACCATACTACTACTCTTGAAGGCAGAGGGAAAACAAGCAGGAACGGTTTGTGCTCAATCATTTCTTGAGAACTTCGTCTCTTGTAGTTTTTTCAGTTACTGAGTGTAATGGAGCATACTGTACAGATACATTCTCTTAGTATTTTAAATTGGAGAGCTGACTGTCAAAGAATTACATGTGATTTTACCCGATGAGCTGTATATTAACCATATATGAAAACTTATCACTGAGAATCATTGTGTCCTTGAAGATTTACCAAGCTTTAACAAGCAAAAATGGTTAGAGTCTGGTTTATTCATTATAAAGCTTAATTTAATGAGCTTGAAATCAGGAAGTTTGAACATGTGTTTTTAGTTTTCTACTTTCTTAATAGATGTATTACTCTGAAAAGGTGGTAATTTGACAATTCTGAGAAATTTAGTAACTGTCTTGCCATAAACTGCATCAGTTTTAAAGTACTGTTACATAACTGAAAATGTTACTTATTTTCATCCTATGTCAAGGAGGAAAATGGTTCTATTGAAACCAAAAAAATCGGAAAAGGCTTTTGGAGCAGTTTTAAGAGAAAGTTGAAAAGATTTTAAAGTGTCAAGTTAAGTAACTCTTACGATGAAATGGAAACCTTTTTTACCTGGCTCAAACTAGGAGAATTTCTGATTACTCTGATTCTCAAATGATTGTAATTATATTTAACAGAACATGCCCTTCTGTCTTTCTGAAGATAACCCCATCTAGCAAATGATGAAAAATAATCCAAGTGAATATGGTTAAATGAGAACAGCCAAATCAGGATTTTCATACCTTTTATAGT
>VXAK01012186.1:0-20799 GCA_013399435.1 Arenaria interpres
CCTTTTCCCCTTCTGGGAAAGGGGAAAAAGTTGTTTCTGAGCATCCATTGGAACTGGGTTCATTTTCGCTTCCAAATCTGCTCCTCATGATTTCCAGAGTGGTAGACTCCTTCCCAGTTGTAAAACACATAGTTAGGAAGTCTATCATTTCCAATTATAACATCTGTGATCTGTAGACTCTCCCAGAGAGAAGTGAAGGTGAGCTGTACAGCCACGTCATTAACCAGCCACATTGGTGAGACAACAGTCTGTTGCTCCTGCCAACCAGGCTCCATACACTTTTGGCTGCTGGTCTATTACTTTCCCAATGGCCCCTGATGTCTTTCCTTCCCATGCTTTATTCATAGGACCCATTCAATTCTCATGTTTGTTTTCATGTCAGAGCTTTATCTTTAACCCCTGTCACTTTCCATTCTTTTATTTGTAGGTCTTCCTGCCATAAGAATTTGTGCATGTGTTCCCTCTCCCTTTCCTAAGTTCCCTCATTTTCTCAGCCCTGGAAAAACAACTCACTTCTGATTGTTATGTTCTCTTCCCTTTTCAGAATCTGTCATGGGCTCTGTGAGAACTTCATTTCCCCTATTGTACTATTATTTCCACACAGACAGAGAGTTATTTAGTTTACCAGTGTCTTAAATTTCAAGAGAATGATGGGCCATTAGAAAGCTCTATGATCTATAGGCAATTACAATTATCCTTGCTAGGGCATTAAATCCCTAACTACCATGACCATTACTTTTCCTCTTCTGATTCTCTTCTATGGTAATGCAAGACTATCCATCACTTATTTCTCCATTGTTTTGGTGTTACTTCACTGATCATTAAATACCCTGCTCTGCTAAACATTGTCATTATTCTCCTATTTTTTTTGTCCCTCACTTTTTTCTTCCCCCTGTTTTCTTCAAAACTTTCTTTAAGTTGGTGATTTTTTCCATTGTCACAATGGTGGCACAATTAGAATGGAGAATGCAGATACAGTTGTCTACAATAAAATATTTATGCATCACATTGATGTTAGTTTAAATGTTGTGCTAGTACAGCAGCATGCCACTTGACTTTGTTCTGCATTTGTGCTGCTGAGCAGAACTTCACTTAAGTGAAAACACTAACTTTATGCTCAGCTTCAGAATTTTTCTTTAAAAGCTTTCATATGTGATTGGTCCTTGTATTGTTTCTGGAGGTAGAGGAGATCCAAATTTCGTGGCCAGGGAACCAGCAACCTCGAGAACAGAGGGAGTACGTGTGACAGAGGAATCCTGCAAGAATGTATGTCATAGCACAAAGCTGTGACATATAGGCAACTCTGAGTGAGCTTCTTCAGATACCAGAAGTACAGCACAGCTACTCTCGGGTATCACAGCTCCCTGCTAAGGATAAATACCTAACTTCTCATCATCATATGTTTTGTCCCAACTTATACAACGTGAACAAAAGTTGTCTGATTTATTTGTGCGATTCAGAAAGGAGGATTCAATAAAGCTTTCTGTGCTTCAGTTACACATGTGAGAAACAGCTGCATCATCACCTGTTGCAATTCTGGTATTTTCTATACTCATGTTCGTAGTTTGGGGTCTTTTGCTCTCAACACTCTGTCCTATGACTGAAAGTTCAATCATCACACGGTCAATTGTTTCTGTGCTCTGTCTTGACCATTGACATAGAGCACCCATTGATCCCTGTGGAGGTTTTCTATTACATATATTCACTTTCCAAGTAATCTGTCAAGAATTCTGTCATATTATCCAGAGCATTTTATATCCACCTAATTGCAAAATACTTAGATTTTATTTCTGCAGTAATAATGGCAAATTGTTCCAATGTGGTTTTCCTACTAGCATCTATAATGAGCTGATAAAAACCCCACCACAGAATGACATATTTTGACTACATAATATTAAAGCCAAAACACAGTCTAATCTAATTTAAATAAACTTTTGAATCTATTCTATTTTTTTATCACCACATTTTTTTGTAATTAAAGTTATGTTAGAATTGATACTCTGATTGCATTATAGTTCTATTTTTCTCCAAGTATTGCTGCTTCTACAGGCAATAGGAGAATGGGGGGAAAAAAAAATCCCTGAAAGCACTTAAAAAAACCCACAACAAACCTCCTCGGCTGTTAAGCTACCATTACCAAATGTTCTGTCATTAAGAAATTGTCTAAATCCCTATTTCTCTCCATCAGAACAAGAGCTGTAAGCACTGTATCTGTTAGAAAAGCAAAATGTGGGTGTTTTGGTGGGCTGTGTATGTGGGAGTTACTTATCCAGTAGTTTTCTGGTTTTTAGAAAACTATTTTAAGGTTGAAAAGTTCACCCAACATATGTTTAGCAACTTGAAATACACACGTCACATTTTCTCGAACTTTCTTACTTCTACTACAGAAACTTTCAAAGTATGAAAGCTTCAAATAACTTTTTTTTTTCCTTTTTTTGCAACATTCCTGCAACATGGGAGATGAATTTACTTTCTGCCCCAGAAGTTCTCTCACATTTTAAATGTTCCCATCTGTCACACTGATACATTTTTTCTGAAGGTTAGCTTCTTCCTTTTCTTTCTGTGTTTCATATGCTGCCTCTGTCTTAAATAGGAAAATATTGAATTGTTTTCTTTTGAAAATCCTACTTTAGGTATTCCTGCTGTTCTATTGTTGAATTATAGATAGTTTATGGATTTTTTTCAGCATCACCACAGGCTGTGATCTTGTTTCATCTCACAATCTAAATGGCATAGAGATTTATTATTTTATTTATTAAGTGTTAAAAATGGTCGTATGCAGTATTTGGGTGGTAGATCTCAAAGGACAATGTGTATAGAGCATTCATGAGAAGCTGATCTGACATTCAGAACTACTTTAGTGCTAGTGAAATTTGATTTACATAGGTAATTGAGAAGTATGGTTTACAATTAACTCAATTTTGTATCTTTTTTTTTTGTCCATCCAGACCCTGTGTAGCTGCCATTTTTAGGTGAAAAATATAATTGACATCTTGAGTAGCATGGCAACTACAAATCTCCTAACACTTTAGAGGAACAGGACTATTTACCCTACTTTAATGGACATATCCATTTGCCTGTTTGAATAGACTTTTTAATATTGTTTATGGTTCTTTCATTTTCATGTTATTATTAATTGCTGCTTAACATATTGCTGTGCTTGGAATATTGTCAGCTTTGCATGATAGCTCATAATTTTAAAACAAATGAAGTAATTCTAAATGCAAGGATATTTTCATTAAACCTTATGCATTTAAAATAACAAGGGTTTACACCATATATTTTTCAGTCTTAAGCATGGCCATTGCATTATTATTTAGTTCTTCTATGGTGTCATCTGCTTGCGAAATTGTATATTCTATTTACTCAAGGCCTTATAGCAGCTTTCACTAAAACTTCCTTATTCAACAGAAAAACCTGATAATCTTCTTGTAGAGGAGTCTCCTTTTCAAAATGCTATTACACTGCTTAGGTATCAAAATCCCTTTGAAAATCTAATAAGAACAACCTTGGACAATATTTTTTGAAATTATGCCACAGTAATCCATGTGATTCAATAGTTTGTGTATTAAAAAAGTTACGTGTTGATAACATTTGCCCAAGCTTGTAAGATTTTGCATATGTTAACAAGCCTCTGGTGTGAATCCCTGTGTAATAATAACAGTCTTTGACACTTGTCGAGTCTTGTTCTACAATGCTTGCTATGTATGTTAACATTACAGTGGAATTTGCATGATTCTTTAATATTGCTATGCATATTTCTTAGGGGAGCCAGACTTTGTAGATCTAATAAATTGGCAACAAGAGTGACTTGAAACGGCTTGTTCTTTTTTATAAACTGTTTATGACCTAACATTTTTAGTGGGATGCAGAAAAATTACTTATGCAATGATCATAATTTCAATTTTATCTATGTATGAACATTATTTATCTCCATTTTAACTGAGAACATTTTACATGCATTGTATTTTTGTATGATATTCATTTGAACAGAAGTCTGTCACTCATGTCTAGAATTTTGGCCATCATTTGTATAAAGATGTTCTGAGACCGCACACAAGATAGACTGAGACCTACAGCTATAGTTTCTGTCACACAAATATTATAAATTGTCCAGTCTGACTTTTTCAGGGAACAGTAATCTCATGAATCCAGATTGACACAACATGCTAATAGCTTTTTGAGCTGATTGCTGCGACAGGTTTCCTAGTTTTTATATGAATCTTGGGAATCAACCTCAGGCTTTTATTATGATCCTTCTGCCTCTTGTGAATCCACAGACTTTTAACGATGAGACAAGACACAGTTGTTATGAGAGTTTTGACATAATTTTGGGAGCCCTGTGACTGATTTATCTTCACAAGCATTTTAAAAAGACTAGATTTGAGCTGCATTTGTAAGCCATCTGAATCATATTAAAGTTTATGTATTTTGTCTATTATGTTTTCACTTTCACAAGACAATGACATTCTTTTTTTGCAAATACTACATTTAGAGAAGCTATTAGACTCATGGTCATTTAAAATCATTGTTTAAGGTAGTTCACTGAACATAAATTATGTGTTTCTGATTCCAGGTATAGTGGGCAGAAGATATTGCTAATAGTGAGACGTGACCTGTATTGAGCATTACAAATTAAGATCATTATGGAAAAGCCAGAGAATGTTTCAGTGTATTTATGGTGAAAGCTACTTGTTCAACAAGCAAGGGAATTTAACCAAAAAAGGATCTTGTTTTTAAGAATCATGTTACTGCACTTTAGCTTTACAAGGTAAAGTTCATTCCCATCAGTTGTTTCTCTGTGGCACAGAATATTTACCTTTCTTTTGTGACCAAACAATAGAAAGAGTTAGTGACTTTTACAAGCAAGTGTCATTGCCTGGGGCTATGCTGGGTTCACTCATGAGATAGGCTTCCCATTAATTCATGAGCTTGGATCTGTACTTCAGAATCACTATGATTATTTTACAAGCAAATTTTCCACTGTTGGCTGAAGAACTCTTGGTAAATAGAGATTAAATATAATTCGACAGAACAGCTGTAAAATAAAAGAATTTTTTTCCTTATCAACTACTTAGCATTGGTGCTGTAAGGATAAGAGAAGCCTTGGTTACAATATTGAACTTGACAGCCACGATGTGCAGAACAGAATCAAGAAATATTTTTTAAAAGTTTAAAATATTGCTGTTTTTTTTTTATTATTTTTAAATTGACGTGTTACACTATTTTTGATTGTCAGTTGCTGTCATCAGCAGTCAGGTAATGAGCCAGATTAAGTAAATGAAATGTCTCTCACTGATTTATCTTGTTTTGAGTAAGATTTTTATACTTGCTAGTGAAATGCATGTTATGCCAATCTAAGCAGTATTTTGAGAGTCAAGGGGGTAAAAGTGATATATTATTTCTGGCTTACAGCACCTCACGCCTAAAAGGCAGAAAGCAGCTCCTGCTAGGGCAATGCAAGAAGCTAGGTTCTGAAGTTTTCTATAGAGAAAAAAACCACCAAGCTGCTTGTGTGGAAGACAATTGAGCACTTCCCAACAAAAGAAAAGAAGTGACCTGCAGCTAGCATTGAGTCTTTTTTGGTGGTCATTAGCAGGCCCTCTCCTTTTTAAAAGACACACAGAGGAAGAACATATCCTCTGTGTGGTTAAAGTATTGGATTCTGCAGAGCAGTGGCGATAAGTGGAATGCTTGCACTGTAAGCTTGAAACACAATGGAAAGCTGAGAAATGGCAGCATTTGGTCCGTATGCCAATCACAGAGTTTCATTGCCTTAAGACCAGAAAGTAGAAGCAAGATGTTGCTATTTCTGGGTAATTTCCCTAGTCATAAAGTCCAAGAGTTATTTTCTCTCCTAATGGCCTTATGGCTCCTGTTCACACAGCTGCAGCATTATGTTAATTTCCTGTAGGAGGCAGAAAGGAGAATGCACAGAACTATGAATTCTTCTTTACCGTGCATGCAAAAGCATCTCAATTGTTTTGTGATCTTTATTAGCTGTCATTAAATTATAAAAAGTAAATGTCCAACATCAGACCAATAGAGAGACATTTTCATTCCAGGGTAATCTCATTTCTCCCACTAAGTCATTAAAATTGTTTCTGTCTCCTATTCTTCTGACCATACTGACGACAGCCTCTTTCTCTCAGCATTAGCAAGAGCTGAGAATGAAAAGGCCTTTCTACCCCCAGTTGCTGTTCACCACAGGCTGATGCTCGTAGTGATGTTGGAGGGGCTGCTCTAGTTTACAGCTCTCTATATTGTAATCGTTATTGGAAAGCACAAGAGGTGTTTCCCTATCTGTGAGGAGGAGGTAACAGTAGCCTGCAGTGGTTGCTATCAGGAAGGTAAGTACCACAGCAGATTATAAATTTTGTGCTTTATTAATTGTATGCTTCAATATCTGGCATTTAAAGAGAAAGTAGTGAAAAAAAGTCCATGATTGGGTAGAAAACCCTCTTGCTGTTAGAATCATAGAATGGTTTATGTTGGAGGGGACCTTAAAGATCAGCTAGTTTCAACCCTCCTTCCATGGGCAGGGATACCTCTCACTAGATCAGGTTGCTCAAAGCCCCATCCAGTCTGGTCTTGAACACTTCCAGGGATGGGGCATCCGCAACTTCTCTGGGTAACCTCAGTGCCTCACGGCCTTCATATTGAATAATTTCTTCCTAGTATCTAATCTAAATCTCCCCTTTTTCAGTTTCAAGGCATTACCCCTCGTCCTACCATGCCCTTACTGTGCCCTTATTGGGCCCTTATAAAAAGCCCTCTCCAGCTTTTCTGTAGGCCCCCTTTAAGTACTGGAAGGCTGCTAGAAGGTCTTGCTGGGGCCTTCTCTTCTGCAGGCAGAACAACCCCAGCTCTCTCAGCCTGTCTTCATAGAAGAGGTGCTCCATCCCTCTGATCATCTTTGTGGCCCTCCGCTGGACCTGTTCCAACAGGTCCATGTCCTTCCTGTGTTGAGGACTTCAAAGCTGGACACAGTACTCCAGGCGGAGTCCCATGAGAACAGAATAGAGAGGCAGAATCACCTCCCTTGCCCTTCTGGCCATGCTTCTTTTGATGTAGCCCAGGATGCGGTTGGCTTTCTGGGCTGCAAGAGCACATCGCTTGGTCACATAGAGCTTCTCACCAAACAACACCCCCAAGTCCTTCTCCTCAGGGCTGTTCTCGATCCACTCGCTACACAGCCTATATTTGTGCCTGGGATTGCTGTGACCCATTTTCAGGACCTTGTGCACTTGGACTTGTTGAACTTCATGAGGTTTGCACAGGCCCATCTCTCATGCCTGTCCAGGTACCTCTGGATGGCAGTATCTGGAGCAGTCTTTTGGCCTAGTAAGTGGGGTAAATATTCTGACAATCTTGAAGATGTTGGATACTAGAGAAGGGGATGCAAGTAGTGACTCAAAAATAGTGAAATAAATATTTATAATATAAATGCAAAGCATTTACAATCTTTTTTTGATTTTTTTTTTTTTACCCACTGTGCTGCTTAAATTATAGCATAACGTATTTAGATTTGTTCAGCTCTCCATACTTCAATATTTAGAAGATGCATAGTGTTAAAACAATCAAAGATTAATTTGAGAACAGAGTTTTAATATTAAATGAAGATATAAATACTATTGCTTTTAATATGCTTGCCAGTATTTACGTCAGAGGTAGTATTTAAAGACTCAAGGTAGTAATAAATCAAAACAAAATTCAATTAAAAATTTTAGAAATAAAATGCTATACAGTATATTAATAATGTCAAATCCATCTCTTACTGTGAAGTTGCTCGTGATATTTTTTGAATTTTAAAGGGAAGTAATATTGTGAGTTCCACTTATTCTATGGAAAAATAGATTTCAATTTGCAAGCATATATTGCAATAATTTTCATACAAGATAAACAATAATATTCTGTTAAACTTTCAGAAAACAATCCACTTGCCACCTGAGAAATGGACTGTGATTTTTCTGCATATGCAATATTTAGAAGTTTCCTATGTATGGAGTTGACAGTGACTTAATGAATGTGTGGTCATGTTATTAAGACTAATTATGAATAATCAGTGATAAATAACCCTGACATGTCTGGTTTTTAAGGAAGTAGATCACGGGAAATGTCTCAAAGGACAAAAAGGAGATGATAAATAAAACATTATGATATTCAGCTGAATTGCATAATACACAGAATAACTGCAGACGCAAAGTGAAGTGGGTGTTAAAAAAACATCACAAGATCTTTGTTTTGTTCCAGTGCAGAAAAGGAAAGATTTTAAAATCTTCTTGTGAGAAGAGAAAAGACTTTACCACTCAAGTCCCATACAAAAAGAGACCTTCAGCTGGTCCAATTCAGTTGCCAGTTCAAGCTTAATTTTTCTACTACAGTCCAACACATATCCTGACGGGACTGCAACTTTATGCTTTCTTTAAATCTGAAAGTGCTTATTAAAAATTGAAAAGAGTGGAAATATTATATATGGCTATATTTACGATAAACACTATTTTTAAGAATTCTTTAGCTTATTCAGCATTTTATTATGAAGTTATTTTTTGTTACATTTTCTATGCTAAATAATCTTCTGAAATACTTTTTTGTTGTTGTTTCTGAAATTTAAGAATGCATCTTGTCAGGTCACAAGGTTTTGTGTATGTTCAGGTTCCTCAGGTGGTCTCAAACCTAATATTCTCTTAGGATGGGAGGGACCACAATCCCCTAGTCCCTGCCTTGAGGTTCCAGGAATTCAGAGATGTGGGAAGAGTGATTACTGTTGAAAACTGAGGCAAAAAACATAGGTGACTAACAACCTTCTCCATGTTGATTGTCACTAGTTTTTCTGTCTTACTTGTTGGTAGGGTAGATTTTCTTTAGTCTTACTTTTCTGACCAATGTACCTGTAGAAGCTCTTATTATTATTCTTCACTTCCCTTGCCAAACTCAGCTCCAGCTGTGCCTTAACTTTTCTGATCCCATCCCTACACATCTGGACAGCATCTCCATGTTCTTCCTAAGATACATGTCCCTGGTTCCACTGCCTATGCATTTCTTTCTACACTTAAGTTTGACCACGACATCCTTACTCTACCACCTTGGTCTCCTGCCACCCTTGCCCAATTTTTTGACACACAGCATTTGAGAGCTTTTATGCTCTAGCAAAAACATCTTTGAAGATCTTTCAGCTCTGTTCAGCTCTATTATCCCTGAGAGCAGTTTCCCAGGGAGATCCATTCAATCTCCTAAATTATAGGGTCTTGACCTTACTGTTCACCTGGCCCATATCCCTCAAGATTGTGAATTTCACCAGGGTATGATCACTGCAGCCCAGGTTGCCACCAATCTTCACCTGTAATTCCTTTGTCTTTGTTGATAAGCAACAAGTCTAGTAATGTGTCTCCTCTGGTTGAGCTATCTGTCACCTAGATTAAGAAATTACCCTTGATGCAAACCAAGAGTATCCTGTACTGCTTACAGTTTGCTGAGCTGCTTTTCCAGAAGATGTCAGGGTAACTGAAGGCCCTTATCAGGATCACGGTGTACAAGCATGATGCTTCCCATAGCTGAAGTAAGAATGCCTTGTCAACAGGCTCCCCTTGATCAGGCAGCCTGTAATAAACACGAACTAAAAAGTTTCCTTTGTTGTCTTGGCCTGTTCATCGCCTCTCTGCTGTAGCTTCTCTACTAGGTGATATTACTGTCCTGAATGTCTCCCAAATCTCACATAACACGTCATTACTATATATATAGATACATATACCTATATATATCTCTCTGTTGGTCTGACTCTTCTCAGTGGTGTCCAGTGACAGGAAAAGGGGCAATGGACACAAGCTAGAACACAGGTAATTCCATCTCAAAGTGAGGAGAAACTTCTTTACTTCAAGGGTGGCAGAACACTGGAACAGGCTGCCCAGAGAGGTGGTGGAGTCTCCTTCTCTCGAGATATTCAAAACCTGCCTGGATGCGTCCCTGTCCAACCTGCTCTAGTTGGCAGGGAGGTTGGACTAGATGATCTCCAGAGATCCCTTCCAACCTCTACCATTCTGTGATTCTGTAATGTTTTTAATTCTCTATATACCACTGTAAAGTACTTTACATTAGTAGTAAGCAAAATTCCAATGTTATCAACCATTGATAACTGTTCTGAATAAACCAAGCATCAAAAATAACCCAGCTCTCAATTTTTTTTTTTTAACTCCAGGGAATTCTGCAAATGTAACAAATCAAAATATGCCATTTGAGACTAAACCTCAGACTACTTTCAGTCATATGAAATTAAGGGCTTGTCTACATAGTTTACAGATCAGTTTTGGAGCTTTAATTTATTTAACAAGAGATATCTTTGGCAAATTCTGACTCATTGCTTAGTAACACACAGATGTTCTCCATTAATATTTGTCAGCTATGGTACCCTATAAGATATGTGATGAGGATAACTCACTGAAAAAAATGTAAATTCTCTGAACATTTCTAGTCACAGATATCTCATTATTTTTCCCGTGGTTCCTGGTCATTTTAGAATTAAAAAAGTTTTTTGTGGTAGAGTCATAGTCTACATATTAGGGTGTTGGTGAGATGATTTAAAAGAAATCACATAAATTGAACTTCTGCATTAAAGGAAGTTTCTGGATGTTTGCTGTAACACTGGATTTCCAAAATTATCATTAAAATATACCATTGTGGCTAAAGAAAATGGAAGTGCTTTTGCTTTTTATCAGATTTATGTTGGTGATAAAAATATCAATGTAACAAGTTAAAAAATAGCTACTGCCTTACAGAACACAAAGTAAACAACTTCTGCATTAATTTGGACATCTCTCAGAGGGAAAAATTCTGGAGTCTCTGTGAAGTCAGAGTGCATGGCCTCTGTATGATTGTTTCTTCTAACTGGAGAAAAAAACAGTAAGGGTGAAGTTTCACAGCCACATCAGCAAATATGGTTGGATCTTTATTAAGATCCTCATTGTATGTATTCTGCCTTCAGTAGTGGTTTTAGATCTTGCTGTAACTTCTGTATGGACCATAGTGCTCAAAGCCCAGTATTACTCAGTCCTTACGGAGATTTTAGATGCAAATAGCTTCTGCTACAAAGAAGACACAAAAAAGTGGAAAAGGACATGGAGATGATTTTGCTTTTGAACCCAGTTTTATGCAGAAGAATAAAGGTATATGGAAGCAGTCTTCTAGGTCTCATTTCAGTGCCAGATCTATGAGATTATGCTTCCTCCTAATTTGGCTATCAGAATCTTTTTCCTACTATTACCCTTAACATGACCTCTAAGGTTCTATCAAGCACATACTAAAATTTATTTTAATCATTACAACATAATATAGTACAGAGGAGAACATTTTGATGAACTGTGGATAATCTTTCTTTGTTCCTGTGAAAGAATGTGGTAGTCTGCGTCATTTAATACACTCTGCTTTTCCATAACAGTTTTTTTAAGGAATATAATTAAGATTAGTGACTAGCTATTCTCGAGGAAGAAAAAGTAAACTGCACATACATTTACAGAAAGAGGCAACAAAAAAGGGTTTTATTGCCTGGTCTTTTTCTAATTGTGACATTTTATGGTTTTTTATCTATTAATATATTGCGTGCTTTCTGTTTCTTCAGCGTTAACTGTTTTAGCATCCTGCCACAGCAATGGCTGTTATGGAAAATGGTAATATAAGTGAAAAATAAAATAAGTACTACATTTTTTTTGTTCGGAAACAAAGATAAAGATATAAGTAAAATAAAAAAATCCCTTGGGTCCACCCTAAAGCTTTTCTTTTTCATATTTACCTCAAATCTAGAGATTTCACTAGGTATATAAACAACAGTCTCATGAATAAGAAGCTTTTTAAAGAGTTCAGTTCCAGGTGAGTCATAGCTTTGAATCATACAAAACTATAGTATCAAATAGCTTTCCTCCTACAGCATACATTGGGGAAAAAAAAAAACAGGGGAATAAAGAAAGAAAATCAACCTTCTCATTTTACTGCATTTGCATACGAGGAAAACGTTAATATCCTATTACAGTCTTCCTCCCCATGAATCTGTAGAAATCCCATAAATTAGATTACTGCTCTTAATCTATGTAGCAGAAGGCCTAAGGAAAACAGATAAAGGAGGAATCTTTAAAGAAAATTTTGGTTTCTGTCCTCAGTATTTAAGGGAAATGCTTCACAAACAGCTGTTAGCTAGAAGGAAATACAAAGATCAAAAGGAAATCCAAAGATTAAACTCATGAAGCCAATTAACTGTCATATGATAGTCACAGGGATTCTGGGACATCTGAACATCTCAGATGGGTTTTAAAAAACCCACACAGGCCACATGAAAAAAAGGTCTCAATTCTGACAAGAAATATGAAAATAAGATATGCTAAGATATGCAGGATAGTTCTTGAACACTAATTATCACACTTACTATCTTTTAAATTTATTTTTAAAATTGTTAAATAATATGAGCACCAGAATATTTAATATTTTTTTTTTCTGTTAAATAAGGACACTGCCTCTGTCCAAAAAAAAGAGAATAATGATTGTATAAGAACATGAGATAAAGATAAAAAAATTAAAATGTGAATCGTCTTGTCAAATCCTCTGTGAACAGATCTTGTCAAAATGTATCAAGATTGTCTAATAGATTGTTGTTTTCCTAAAGACATAGTAACTTTCAGGACTAGATAACCGTTTTTCATTCTCTGAACAGGTCTATGTAATTTTAGTTAAAGAGAGATGAGGTCCTTGGGAATTGGATTAGAGGTTAAAAAAAAAAATAAAATTGACCTGTGTGTTATTATTTAGTATCAAAAATGAAGACCAACTTTTTCTTACATCTAAACTCTCCAATAAAAGAACTATCCTTTTCTATTTACAAGCTAAAATTCTTCATCATGGAATAGTTATTTTCAGCAAAGAGTATGATTTTGAGACCATTTTTGGTTACTTGAACTAACATTAATATGGGTTGTTCTCAATATTTTCATTAATGTTCCTCTAAAAAAGGGCTAATTTAATGCTGTAATATTAAAAGCCGAATGAGCTGTACGATAAGACAATACATACTTCCCCCCATTGATATTTCTGAGCTATGGATTTCCACCTCCTTGAATTGGTGCAGGAATTAATTTGGGACTGTGGTGAACTAGCTGTAGGAACTGAGTAAAAATCAGATTTTTTTATTAGCAGTAGTATTATTATTATCATTATATTTATTTTTTTTTTAAATCATTGTAATTTTCACGCGGAAGAAGTTTTCTGAATGAGCTCCCCAAACAGCTTCCTGAGGACCTGTGTTGGAAGTAGCTGAGCAGCAGTTCTTCCTCTCATTTTTTATAGTCTTAGTTGCCTGCTTGAAGGGACTCTGAAAGCTTGGTTTGGGGTTGCAGTTTAGCATTACATATAGAGTAACGTAACTGCAAGCTGCTCCTGAACGTAGGATCAGGGTGGTCATGTCTGCACATATGATACAGACGGATGTCCATTACACTAAACATATCAAATTCTGCTTTTTGCCCAGAACTCTCTAAATACATCAGTGATGCTGTATGGAGTTAAAAGCTGCTGCCCGGTTTCTGCGACCTCGGATTTTTAAGGGCTGAATGAGCCCATTTTAGCTATTTCTTCCAAGAACAAGTAATGTGTAGGAAGTATTGTTTGCAGCTGGAGATTGAGGGGGAATTTTTTGAGAAAACTGATCACATTTTAATGAGATGGACATATGTAACTAAACTCAATGACAGCATGTAAGAACAACTGAAGTCAGAGACATATGTTTTTACAGGATAATCAGGGAAAATTGTCTCCAAAATTATTTGAATCCTGTCGGGTCTTCAAGGATGTTGATTTACATCTTTATCAGGAAGTGTAGTGGTAAGGTGAAGGCTAATGGTTTTAAACTGAGAGAGGGTAGATTTAGATTAGATATTAGAAAGAAATTCTATACTCTGAGGGTGGTGAAACACTAGAACAAGTTTCCCAGAGAAACTGTGGATGCCTTATTCACAGAAGTGTTCAAGACCTGGCTAGATGAGGCTTTGAGCTACCTGGTCTAGCAGGAGGTGTCCCTGCTCATGGCAGAGATAATCTTTAAGGTTTCTTCCAACCCAAACCATTCTATGATTCTATGTTTTAAATGTACTAGAAGATAACGAAGGAAGATTCCTCTATAGTGCTTAAAGTTTCCTCTTTTTTGCACGGAAGATTAACGCAATAAATGACGTCTTACTTCCTCACAGAACAAAGAATGAGAGATACCACTAATCAAGGAAAGAATAAGGAGACTGAAAAGGACTACCTGTTGAAATTAAAGAAAATATTTACTTTCTCGCACAGAGTATCTGAATATGAGGAATAGGCTGAAACAGGTAATCAGTTATATCCACCTCCCTGTGATATCAAAAAAGCTCAGGGGAATCTGGTAGAAGTATCTGATTAAAATGCTTGTAGGTAAAGAGAGCAGAGTGGTAAAGACAGCAGAGTGGAGCAAGTCTATCTGAGAAATGGTTTGAAATTTGGCTCCCTAACAATGCCTATTTGCTAGTTCTGTAGCAATGTATGATTTGCAAGTAATCATAAGAAGCTTATGAAATTGCATATGGTTTTCATGCTATCTAAAATAATAGAATGAAGGAGAACTGAAACACATTAAAGGCTCAGAATGTTCTGAAATGAGCTGCATTACTTAATCTCGGGCGTTTTGTTATTGACCATATACCTTTTAATAGACCCTTTCATTGAAGTAAGTCTAGTTTCTCATTTTAATATGGCTAACATTCTTCAAATGCAAGTAACATTTTTCTTTATTAACCATTTTTCCACATGGAAAAAGACAGCTGTCAATCTCAGGAAAAGTTTTTTTTTTTTGAAAACAGTTTCTACCATTAAAAAAACAAAAGCAATAGCATTTTCTGACAATGGCATCTATTTTATCTTTCTCTTTTGCTATGCATGTTGTTTTGTTATTTCTAAAAACTTACAGGCTTCTAAGCATGTATTCTCACTCTTCTCCTTCTTTAGATAAAAACACCTGATATGGCATTTCATATGCTGGACTGAAAACAGGAAACAAAGAAAAAAACTGATAGAAAAAGAGAAAAGAAAATCAGTACACGCACACATACATACATACATTCAACACTCAAGAGTGTAACCTTTTAAAACATGAAGGTTTTTCTTTCTTTTTTTTTTTTTTTTCCCAAGGATCTGTGTCAGAAGAAGGTGTTTTTGAAGTTGTTGAAGAGAGATTATCCCAACTGCGCTTCCTCTGAGAAGTTAGAAACAACATTTGCAGGTAAGTATGAAACTGAACCTGTCTTTTTGTCGTGGTTTTGTCTGAATCTACCAAAACCAGACCAACAGGTGACCCTTCCCCCCCCCACCAAAAGAGAGGAGAGAAAGAGATAAGGAGATTTAGAAGTCTAGAATGAACTAAACTATTTTAATGAAGAATTAATATTAAAATAAAAAATAATAAAAATAATGAAATAGATACAATATATACAAAACCGTATCAAGCTCCCAGGATGACAGTCACATCACCGGCAGGCACTGGGNGTCCGTTCCTCCCCACAGATGCGACCCCTTTACTTTTTTCTGTTTCCGACCCCTTAAGGGGCAAATAATAAAATTGGCTGACCTTGGTTGTTATAGCAATAAGAAGGGCCTCTCTGCATACCATTCCTTGGCATGTAGCACAAACATTGGTTTTATCATTCTGAGAACGAGCACTTTTCTCCACAATATGCTGTTAATTTCAGAGCATTAGAAGAGGCCTAGCTGAAATGTAAAATTACAGAACAGAAAATTGGTTCGGTTTTACTTCAAACCGGGACACTTTTTTTAACTATGATTCTTGTAAGTAGGACTCGCTGAACCCATGATAGACTATAAGGTGCCTTTGGATGTAGATCATACGCCCACGGGGAGAAAAAAGGTTAGAAGCCATGCCTGGGTTAACAAATGCAATTTCAAATACATAATCATTTCAGCTGGCATTTACCAAAGTATTTGTGAAAAGAAAAGTTGAGATATTTTAAAGACACTCCCCCACGGCTTCAGTATTTTTTTTTTAACGATTTACTAGACATAACATGCTATGACAACCTGAGAACTTTCAGTTGTCATGCGTTTTTATCCCAAATGCTAGTTTGACATTTCCCTAAAGTTCTTTGGATGTGATCTGAAAGCAATTGTATTTAATGAAAGTCTCATAATAATGCTGAGTTTGATTCATTGCCAAAACTATTTGTTTTAATGTAAACAAAAAAACATGTGGTGTCTTTACTATCATTTACTGAAAGATGTTACTTAAGACCTTGATTCCATAAAGTTTTGAAAGACATGAGCTTGAGACTCAAGCCATGTTAAACAAGAATGGAGACCTGCACAATTAAAATCAATTACATGCTTAAATGCTTTTCAGGATCAGAGACAGCATGGTCAGCACTCAGCATCATTCTACAGATAGGTAATTTTGTATTGCCTTTGTAAAGTTTATACTGCCATATTTTCTTATAAGGCACATCTAACTATTTTGTCTTTCTCAATCTGATCAAGTTTAGCAAATAATTAAAACCTCTTTTCAGGTCATTCAACTGGCTACACATTGTTGTATGGTTAGTCATGCAAGCATTTTGTTCCATTTTTCTGAACTGATGTTAGAAGCCCTCTGACATAGACTTCTTTGCCAGAATAGCTTCTTTTTCCTCTGCCTTCCCTCTTCTCCCTATCCTTATGTAATATCTCATTACTCATTAAAAGAGATAGACTTAAGAGACTGTTCATGCTGAATTTAACTCATCAAGTTTTGCTGTTCAACTTGAAAGTACCTGACTTTCTAGCAAAACCATATCTACTTTTGTGAAAATACATATTTTCAACATGTCAGGTCCCTTATTAAACTTAAGAGAACTCCCTTTATTCCGGTTTTCCACCTGTATCTATTAAAAAGTAATTTCTGCATTTTTCTCTGTAGTTTACTGTGTGCTTCAAAAGGGATGGATACATATTAAAACTTTTATTTAAATGAAATACACAATTACTGTGTTCTGGAGCAAATACTGTTAGTATGGGAGTATTCTTAGAATATGAATAATTGACCTCAGCTTGGACTTGTTGAAGTTTGGGTTTGTAATATAAACTAGCTTTTAAACTTATTTTGCTCCTTCAGTGTGCAATTCATTTCACCTCTCTAAGAAATTTTTTCAGACTATACAAGTCAATTCTACACATTTTTGTTTCCTATCATTGATTTTAGTGGATGGAAACTTGATTACTAAACTTTATAACTGTAGTCTGTCAGTTGGCTCACACTAAATGAGCTGAATCATGCCAATAATGCATACCATACCCATACTTTGATATTCAGTATTTGATATTTAGCACTTAGTAGCTTTTAATGAAAGATTTAGTGCTTTACTGTTTCACTTTGGGATTTATTTTATGCTTTTACAAGTTTTACCAGTTGTAGAAAGGACAGCTGAGAGCAGGGCAGGTGAGGTTCAGGGACCTGTACCATTGGCCAGTCGTCTGTCTGGCATCTCTTTCCAGGGGCTGACATGTACCTTCTCTCGTGCGTGTCACTGCAATGCACTCACTGCCAGAGTCAAGGTAGGGTTGGTCCCTCTCTCCCTGGAAGGAGAGACCACCTTCATTAATCATACTTCCTTAGTGAGTGCGGTGGTGTTTCGAGCGCTGCTATATCATCTCTTGGGATTACCTATTACCTGTAGCAAATACAGTGGCAAAACCAATGTATTAGATATTAATCCAAAAGTTTGTATCAGCGTTAAAATTAATTTTAAAAAAAAATATTCCCATAAGCATATTTTTTAATCTAACAGATTAAACATGTCTAACATATTGCCCAGATCTCATTTTCTGCAGTGACAGCTATTGAGTAACAATCATTGTCTCTTTTCTAAACATCTTCTCAGCCTTAATAGAAATGAGGTTTGCAGCATTTTTCCCATTCTAGTTTTCACTTTCCTTAAGGTCACAGGTTAGGACTTCTCTCTCTAAAAATCACTCAAATTCTAGTGAAACAAAATATAGATTATTTACAAAGTGGTGGACTCAAGTTTCCCATATGGTTGTTTTCCTTATGCTAACTATTCTATATTCTAATTTCTTCAGGAATTATGTCTAGATATAACTTTTTTTCTGACAAGGCTCATTTCTTTCTCATTTATAGCATCTTAGTGTTTCACTAAATATGGGTTGTTTAAATTTACAGTATGATACAGCAAAATTCTTGAGAACCTGGAGAAAATTCATTTATAAATTACTTCAGTACAACCAGTCTACTAAACAAGTACTTTTCTAGATTGAGAAGTTGCCACAAGAGTTATTATATAGCATTAAAATATACTTTTATGTATGATTTGACGTTCCACTGTATATAGTTTTCATTGCATATATTAATATATTATGTTATATCAAATCACAGAATTGCATGTTATTCTGTATTTTATAACATCTTTTATGAAATACATATTATAACATGTTACATGCTATACATTATGTCTGGGTACCTCTTCTGTTTTATGAAGATCCAGGGTGTAGGAAACAAGGATTTAGTGTCCATTCTTTTCTGAAATTATTACAGTCTGTAAATAACTTCCTGGAATAAATATACTAAATATTTAACTACGTATTTTGCTTCCAATCTCTTCTGCTCAGTATGGAACAAGACAGTCACCTTCACCTGAGAATGATGAGGAATGTCAGATAACACATTTAGAAACATAAACAAGACATTTTCTGTACTTGAAAACCTAGCCTCAAACTGTCTGGTTTTCATTTTTCAGCATATTAGATTACATGATAATATCTATTTTGCTGTCCACTGTCCATTCTTTATGTCCAACATAAAGAATGTTATGCTTTATAAGTTTTCAAATGTGCTATTTCCTTCTACTGAATACTTCTGAGTTAATTTTTTCTCAGACATATTAGCTTGCATTCTCAAAGATTGAATAAATTTCTGATGGTTAACTGCAGACATTTAGAATTAAAAACTCTCTTGTGACTTTGTGTTTGGGGTTTTTTTTTTTTTTGGTTTTTGGGTTTTTTTGTTTGTTTGTTTTGTTTCTTTACCCTCCCTGATGTCCATAAGGCCTTGTGCTTTTGTACCGGTTTAAAATGTAACCTCTTTGTATTTAGCTTTTCAGCTAATCAGATTACTAATTCAGATCATTAATTAAAATAATAATTTATGTCAAAATATACAGAGGATGCTCAAAGATCATCAAAACCAGGTAGCGTTTGCCTTCCTCAGTTATGCCATTGGGTATCATACCTTTGTTTTTCAGTGTCTTTGCTTGTGAGTTTCTTAAGATTTTTTTTTTCTGGAAAAACTAAAATATGCAATAACCAAAGGCATTGATCAAGGGCTTTTATTTAGGTTTGAGCCACACAATCAGAAGGTCTGTCACAGTTTCAGTCATGATGAAGTCTTGTTTTGCATCCTTAAAATAATTAACTAAACATATATGGAAAACAAAATAAAAAAAAAAATGCTAGGGAGATGAGCCCCTCCTGGATTCATCCTGCATTACAATTTTCAGCTAGTTTCACAGACCATTGTAGACTATACATAGGTTGACACTCGCAGCTTGGATCAGTCCTTGTTGCACATCAATGTCCTGTTCTCCAAACTGTTATTTCTGCATGCCTGTAGAACCCAATCTAACCCTGGGAGTGGTTAAATAGCTCCAGGGACAACTCTAATAGATGGGATGATAATGCCTCTGAGATCATAATGGCAGTGCTTGTGGTGTTGTGCCAGTAGGATTTCAGCAAATCTTGCACCCTTTTGCCGCACCCTCTACAAAAGCTTACAGCTTCAGTGTCACACTGCAAGAGTGCAACTACTGCAGCCTGTGGAAAACTTCTCATTATCTTGGGTGTGTTACGAACAGATAGTAAGGAATCTTAACCAGGTTTGTAAAATAAATCTAGTCCAAAGATACCCACATGGGACTCACAGAAATCATAGACATTTAGGGTCTTGAGCTTTGAGGTACCTCAAGTCTTACAGCTAGACTTAAGGTAGGGGCAGGGAAGGGATTGGTTTCACAAGAAGAATCTCTGATCACCTAAAGAGCTAAGGCAAAGGTCTTTGCATTGAAGGAGTAACGATTATCCCGCTGATACAATGACTTGGTCAGAAAGCGAAATCCCTGAATAAAGTAATATGAGAAGAATCAGATTAGTCCTGTAGCAGAAATGAATAAGCAGACTAATCTTGCTGAAATTTGTCAGCAGAAAAATGTATGTTCATCAAGAGACCTCCAGATAAGTAGGCCCAAAGGTCTGTAAGATAAGTGTCACGACAGGAATTGGTCCAGGTGCTCATCATGCAGGTATAGAGAGATCACTGTTAAGAGAGCCAGCAACAGAAGAATGGTCCAATGGACTTGGGAACAGGAGCAGTCTAGTTGAAGAAACTCACGCTGTAACTAACTGCAAGTGCAAATCCTTAGCACAGCTTCTCTGCCACTCTGTTAATGATTAATCATCTGAGCACAGGATTGTGTGTAAATGCAGTGCCAACAGAACACTGGGAATTCAACCTACCAGATATCTGCTGGAAATACAACACAGCAGAAAGCAGGCAGGCTAGGAGGTTCCTCGAGTGTATGGAAGATAGCTTCCTGACACAACTGGTAGAAGAGCCTACCAGGGGAGGTACCTTGCTAGACCTACTTTTCACAAACAAAGGACTAGTGGGAGATGTGGAGGTCAGAGGCCGTTTTGGACTTAGCAATCATGAAATGATCAAGTTTTCAATTCTTAGTGAGGTAAGGAAGG
>VXAK01012189.1:0-12832 GCA_013399435.1 Arenaria interpres
CCTCATCAGAGCTCAGCTAGTGGTGCCAATAAAATTTCACAATCCTACCCGCTCAGATTAACAAATTGCAGTTCACACTGTGTTACAGTTTCACTTTAATATTACATTTCTCTTTTTTTTTTTTTCAAATGCTGATCCAGAGATGGTGTTAACACACATCAAAAGGGATTTATTCTACTCTGTATCGAGCAGATGGCAGCTAGAGGACTGTGTGAGTAAAAAAGAATATAGCTTTGGGGTGTGTGCCTGCTGAAATTAGCTGGGTTAACAGTTGCTTTCCAACCCAAACCATTCTATGATTCTATGATTCTGTGACTCTATGATTCTATGATTCTATGATTCTCAAGCTCCATTATGTGTCCATGTGCTTGGGTGTTGGTTTATGAAGATTCTGCAGTTCAGCAACTCATTGAGGTAAAAGTATATGAAACAAATTCCTCTCTGTCAAATGAACACTAGAATTAAAAAGCAGCTGGTTTAGTTCAAACATAACTTTGTTGTAATTTTGAGCTCACCTGTACTTACTTTGAAGGTCAACACAGGAAAGCCACACACACACATACATACGCAAACAAAGATTTCAAAAGGAAGTCCTGGCATCTTTCAGTACAGCTTTCAGGGCTTTTTTGGTCTGTTTTTTTTTTGTTTGTTGGTTTGGTTTGGTTTTTTTAACAAGTAACTCTTTTCCCACCCTCCAGGCACCTGGTGACCTCCTCTCTGCTAATATGGGAAACAAGGACCAGATAACACAGGATTACATCAGACTTCAGATGCTATCCTTTATGCTACGGTACTTATTGCAATTGCTTTTTGATTAAAAGTCTGAGGAAAGCGCTATAAAAAACATTATATACAAATGTAGAAAAACATTAAGACTTGAGATGCAAAAAGGGTAGAGGAGCACAAAATTATGTTAGACAAGTCTACATTAGACTATATAATCTTATTTTGTATCTTGCCTAAATAATGTTACCATATGAATTTGTGATCAGAACTTTAGAAAAGGCTTAGAGACTACAGAAATGATCTGAATACAAAGTCTGTCTTTAAAAACATGTAATTGTGATACAATTCATGAAGACTGTGAAAATTTATTAAAACATGTCTATTGTCTGCAGGGATATGCTAAGTTAATGGTTCAGTTATCAGGTAATTATACAGTAACATTGGCACGCATTGTCATGTAATTACCATGCACTATTTTACATTAGCCCATGGCACCATTTTATTCTATTGTTTACATGGGGAAACTTCATAAGTGAGAGTGTGGCCCTGAGCAAGCTTCGAGCTGTGATGGAGAGCTTATTTTTCTTATGTTCTGTTTGTGCAAATAAGATTTGATTTCCATTAGGTGTCATCCTACCAATGTCTGGCACAGTCAAGGTAACAATACAGGCTTAAAAAGTTATTGCAAAATATCAATAAAAAACCAACAGGGCCACAGTGAAAACTTCAGCTTTTGAGTATCCCATGCAGCCAGGATGGTCAGACTTCATGTGATTATAGAGGGTTAATGTTAGGATGGAAAAGTTAAAGGCCAGATTGGCACAGAATCAAAGAACACCTCAAGCTGGAAGGGACCGGTAAGGATCATCGAGTCCAACTCCTTCTCCTCTGATTGGCACACCTGCAATATGCCTCTGTGTGTGTATTAGGTTTTTGACATCTTCTTCCATATAAAATTTACTTTGTTTTTTTAATCCAAATGCATGATCATGTCCTTATACCAAATCACTTGGCTCAAACTCTTTTACTTGGAATTTACTTCAACTTGCATGCCATGCCTACTATACACATACTAGTTATTAGACACAAAAGTTAAAATCTTTCATTTGAAATGGTGTGCAGTGCTGTGTAAAAATTGAATGCAAAAAATTGAAATAAAATTCCACTTCAGGAGAATTGCATCCTAACTTATGGTTTTCATAACACCTGAATTAACTGTATGCATGATATCACACAGAGCTTTATATTTCAAGGATATTATGATATCCAAATGTGAATCCTTCACATGATCATCTGCCTCTCTTGTCAATATTGAACCAGTCCTTACATGTCCGTATTGCTGTAATTTTTCTTAAATTCAGTCTTTCTGCAAACTGCTTAACAAGAGAGAAATTATTTTAATCAGTCATCTTTGCATGTTCTTTCAGCTGCCTGGTGGCATGCCTGACAGACCTTCTGGCTTCATTTTTATGTGTGTCTGAAATATTTTTCTCTTTCTTTGGTAACCCTAGAGAGCAGGGTTATTAAATTCTGACAAATCTCCACACTTGTCATCTATCTTTTCCATGGAATAGCTTGTACTTTTCTAAACCATTTGTGTTCAGATATGTTTGATATATGCATCAAAGGCTTCTGACATATCATATGGTAGTAGACAACCCTTGATTTCTAACTTTTTTTCAACACAGTCATTTTATTTTTCTACAGATCAATCTATGTGAGCAGGGACCAGGAAGGGAAGTTTTATTTTCCTCCTTCCTTTTTTTTTGTTTGTTTTTTGTTATTTGTTTTGTTTTTAGATTTCATAGAATCACAGAATCATGGACATGAGCCTGATGGAGCGGGTCCAGAGGAGGACCACTAAAATGATCAGGGGGTTGGAGCCCCTCTGCTACAAGGACAGGCTGGGGGAGCTGGGATTGTTCAGCCTGGAGAAGAGGAGGCTCCAGGGAGATCTAATAGCAGCCTTCCAGTACCTGAAGGGGGCCTACAGGAAGGCTGGGGAGAGTCTGTTTACAAAGGCCTGTAGTGATAGGATGAGGGGCAATGGCTTTAAGTTGGGAAAAGGCAGATTCAGATTGGATATTAGGAAAAAGTTCTTTACTATGAGGGTGGTGGAACACTGGAACAGGTTGCCCAGGGAGGTAGTTGAGGCCCCTTCATTGGAGATATTCAAGGTTAGGTTAGATGAGGCCCTGGGCAACCTGGTCTAGTTGGGCATGTCCCTGCTGACTGTGGGGAGGCTGGACTAGATGACCTTTGGAGGTCCCTTCCGGCCTGGATGATTCTATGGTTTTATGATTCTGTAATAGTTTGGGTTGGAAGGGACCTTAAAGATCATCTGGTTCCAACCTCCTGCCACGGGCAGAGACACCTCCCACTAGACAGGTTGCTCAAAGCCCCATCCAGCCTGGTCTTGAACAGTTGCAAGGATGGGGAATCCACAACTTCTCTAGGCAACCTGTTCTTGTGTCTACCCACCCCCACAGTAAAGAATTTCTTCCTAATATCGAATCTAAATTTCCCCTCCTTCCGTTTAAAACTGTTATTTCTCATCCTATTACTGCACTCTTTGATAAAAAGTCCCTCACCATCTTTTCTGTAGCCCCCTTTAGGTACTGGAAGGCTGCTATAAGGTCTCCCCAGAGCCTTCACTTCTCCAGGTTGAACAACCCCAGCTCTCTCAGCTTGTCCTCATAGGAGAGGTGCTCCAGCCCTCCTGTTCATGACCCTCCTTCATGGCACTCATGTCACTCTCAAATGGTCTGCACAGTCTGTCTACAAAGTAGGTACACAGTCATTTCAAAGTCCATAGGATGTTTCTTATGAATGGATATGAAGTCTACAGCATATTCAATTATGTTGTAATATGACTTAAAATACAAACTTGCATGTGTGTTTTCATTCAGAAAAGCAAAATTTCTCTTGCAGGTGTAGCTGGGATTAGAAAATGTTTAATGATTAAAAGCTAGATACTGTTATCCTTGTTTTTCAAAATGCTATATATTTAGCTAATGCTAATAAGAATTAACATATAACCCCTTCTGAAGATGGGATGTGTATCATGAAACTAACAAAGAATGACCAATATCACTATTGTACTCCATTTGAACATTTATTACGAGGGGCTTCAACCAGGTTGGGGCATCATTTTGTGAGAAAGTGTGCAAACATAAGAAAAAATAAGGCACACTTTGCTCTAAGAATTACTTTAAAAAGCAGCAATCGTGATCAAAGATGTACCTTCCCTATAATACTTCCAAGATATCTTTGTGTTTTCAGTTCAGGTGAGTCAGGGATCACTCATTTTCAACTCACTGCTCTTTTGGACTTGCATGCCTACAGAGTCAATACAAAATATTTCTGTAACAAAAGAAAGATGCAGATGGATTTATGCTTTCAATAGCTGTTGTGGAACAAAATACTATATATATGAGAACTGAAAGGATCTCAGAAGAATGTGAAAAGTGTAAAACCCAGTGTCCAAAAGGAGATGCAAAAGAAAACTACATGGAAAAGTCACACATTCAATGCCTCTGCTACTTGTATGTTTTGGCAGCAAAGTAAAATAGTTTCTAATTCTATGAAAACATTTATACTTGTAGATGCTAACAGACCTCAACCGTATTGTACAATACACTGGAATTCTTAACTTCATTGTTAAACTCTTTTTATTCCTTGTCTGAGAAATTAATATATCAGAGTTCTTCAATTATGAGAATACAATAGCTCCATCAAGCTCGTTTAAGTTCTGTTTTCTGTTATTGACCATGGTCAGTTATGTTTGCTACGGGGAGGAGCATGAGGAGCAAAGCTACTGTAGTTCCTCCTTGTATTTGTTGTCAACTTGCTGGTGCAGGGACATGGCCCATTATATGTAACCACCAATTATGCTTGTGTATCCTGGTGAATCCCTCTTCCAGGAATGTATCTAATTGTTTCATGTTCATATGGTATATATTAATATTTTTGTCATTTTAAATAAGTGGTCCTGGTAAGTTCCACTGTTCTTCACATCTTTTTTCAGTTTTAAGCCTTCTGCCTGATAGTTTTCTTTGGGTGGGAGCTAGTTCTTGTGTTGTGTTAATGTGAATCATTGCCTTACACCCACGGTCTCCATATCATTCAGCATTATAGAGATTTCTGTCACATTTCGTAGTCATTACCCTTTTGCAGGAACAAATTCTAGTTCTTCCTAGTCTACTCCAAGTGTATTCATACAGAAGTTGTTCTCATCTCTGATTATCTCCTTTATACTTTTCGTAGTATCCAGTCATTGAGCTCAATATTTTCACATTTCTGACAGCTTAAAATTCTTATCTTTACGGCTCTATAAACTCATGTAATTTCTTGTATTTAGCTTACCTGAAAAACAGATCATTCTGAAACATAAAGCAGCAGGAAAAAATGTTGGAGAAAAAATAATATCATGACTTTATCTTGGGAAAGTGGCTTGGAAAGCAACAGTGGCCTATTGTGTCTAACATTTTTACCCCGTTTAATGTTTATAAAAATAATGAGGTGTAAGTTTTTAAAGACAAAGATTTAAATCAAGAGACATCCAAATAGTAGGGAAAGGCTAGTCAGACTAGTGTCAGTGGGTGTTGAAATACATGCACTGCAACTACTTTCTCTGCTAAATTGATCTCAGTATCTCTAATTTGATCACCCACACAAATATACAGCTGATACCCCCACAGCTATACACAGCTGATACTACTGTGTGTAAAACAGCAATGCATGCGTTTGACATTAATGAGACTGTAGAGGCATTTTTTATTATAAAGCAGACCAACTAATATTTTTACAGCTGAGAAATCTCATTTTTAATCTTTTTATCTGTAAATATGTTATGAAACTTGGCCTGAAGTGATTCGGGCAAAAGATGGTCCTCACTAAATGGTCCTCAAAAGATGGTTCTCACTAAACCTCTGGCATTCAAAATCATCATTCTCCATACTTTGTAAACAAAAATATTTAGGCATCTAATTATTGTGTCTCTTTAACTATTAAGTTCATCATACAATATGCAAAAGTTAGGCACATAAGACTACGAGTGGGTTCAGACTAAGTGATTTCCCCAGGTTCAAGCTCAGTACAAGAAAAAGCATCAGAGTATGCCAAGCAGATGAAGACACACGGTTATTCTTCCTGTCCGTACATTGTCTTCTGCTTGAGACAAAATAAGTCCTGTGTTTTCAACCCTTCCTTGAAAAACTTAATTCTGCAGCTCAGTTATAGACTTTCCAAATGCAGTTGTTCTGCTTCTGCAGAATTTAAGCTCGAGCCTGTCTTTGGGGGAGCCTTGCTTCTTCTTCCTGCATCATGCATCAGACATCCAGATGGGGAGGAAAGAAGTTACTTGTCAAGGGAAACAAAGATTCAGCAAAGATTTAAACATAAGCTTAAATATAGCCATAGACAGTCAAAAAAATTGAATAAGGTTAGCTGTAAGTACTGTTTATTTGTCACTGATTTGATGGGATTTCAGCAGGCAACTTAAGATGCAGTTGTACTTATTTGGACTCCATGTGATGTAAATCAGTGGGACCTGAATATAACATGTGTTTTGTGGGACAAAGGTAGGCTGCTGAGTGAGATGACCATCACATTTTTTTAACTCCCTGAACATTCCAAGTCTTAAATTTAGGCACAGATAATTTAAAAACACAATAATTATAATGCACATCCTACTTTTTTTTTTTTA
This sequence comes from Arenaria interpres, assembly GCA_013399435.1. NCBI lineage: Eukaryota > Metazoa > Chordata > Aves > Charadriiformes > Scolopacidae > Arenaria > Arenaria interpres. Next base: position 6,434 of record VXAK01012189.1, read on the forward strand.
AGCTCCTTGGAGCATTGCATCAGACTTAATCTGATGAGGAATAACTATTTCATTGTTTTTGTATATATGTTACAGTAAATGAATGTATATAGCTCATTCAAAAGACACCCTAAGATCAACAATTTTCCATTATGTAGCATTTCATCTACAAAAAAGTCAGAACAAAGTCATGCAACTTTGCTTTACATCATTTGATATCTTCACTTTGAAACACAGATTCAATCCCAGGAAGATTTTGAAGCACCATATAATGCAAGGAGAGATGCCAGAGGGCTTCATATAAATGTAAGGACTACATTTTATTGATTATTAAGAAAAAGAGATCATATTAATTTCTAATGATTTCAGAGAATAATACAAATATAATTCTTTCTCATCCTTCTGGAATCTTCAAAACCATGTCCAAAGAGGTCTTTTTAGTTTTATCTACCACTTTCAACAATAAACAGAATTAAATTCCATGAACTATCCAAATTGTATGATTTAATACATCTCCTAAAGTGGACTGCATTTATGGGATTACATTGTTTTGCGAAGCAAGATAAACAAAAATCATTTTGGAACACATAAAATTCCAGCTATTGATGGACTTCAGCTCTCCTTTTTTTGCACACAAAAACCTCATTATCCTACACCACATGTCATGCAAGAACATGAATATAGGAATCTGTATAATTCTGCAACTGTAGAATAGCAACAAGACAATAACATCATTAGCCAAAACAATTTATTGAGATACAGAGATGTGTTGTTTACCACTGTAAAACAAAAGTGCTTTCCTGTAGAGATGTAGTGTGGAAAAACATTGAAGGCTAGCAATGAGGTGACTGTGGATTAAGAGCAGTGGTAACTTAAGGCAGAAGTACCTTTCTCCACTTAAGTTCTTATAGAAAGAAAACCAGTATGCTCTAGGTTTACTTCATTCTAAAATTAAACAAGAAAAAAAGAATCTCCTCAACTGACTGTTGGTAAAAACAATATGTTAAACTCATCCCTGGTAAACTTTTCCCAGTTGTATCTCTTTTATCTAAAGCGAGAGCTGTGTGTTATTTGGTGGAAAGCAAGGGAGGTGCATCCGCACCCTGATGCACAGCTGGCACTTGGGAACGCAGAAAAGATTCTGCTTTGCTATCTGGTCAGAACAGGGGAGGAAAGCTGCTTTGTCTCCCTGTTGACCAAAGGCAGTGTATTTTTTCTCTGAGACCATGGAAGTTAGGATGTGTCTCATTTGTGATGGTCATATTCTTCCCCTTGCTTTTTTCCTGCCAAGAAGAAGAAGAAAACAAAAAACTTAGAACTTGCATAGAATCTTGTTACACCTACAGTAGCTGTTCCTCCCTCCCAGCACCTTAATTATACCTTTCAGAGATGGAATTATTTTTGAAAATTCATTATTATATAATATTTTTGCTTTAAAGGAAAACTTGTTTGTCGGACAAAGGGGCTTTCTCTTTTCTGTTCATTTATGATAGGGCAATTAGACTTCACCAGAAGCTTCTCTAATAATTACACAGAGCAAAGAGAAAACCTTAATTAAATTTTAATGATGAGTGTGATTGTGCTGATTAGGATAATAGTGGTCATTATACATTATCGCAAGACTTCTTGTTTATATTGTATGTTGCTAGTACCATGAAGCTTATCTCAAGCTTTGTATTTATCTTAATTTAGTAATCTGTGCTGTTATTAATTGCAAACTCCATTTACACTCTCTACATCTCATCACTACTATAGTATCATTACACATTCCTCAAATAGGCACATTTATATGAACCACAACAACCTTTTTGTAACATACGTAAATATTTTTCTCATGTAGATTCTAGAAGCTTGGTGACCTAAAGTAGGTTGGACTTTAGATTTGTGAAAATTAAATGCCCAAAATGTTGTCATGGGTTTTATCTAAGAGTTGAGTTGTTTGTGAGGTGGGTAAGTTGAGAGATGCTGAAAACCCAGATGCAGTCAATAGGAAAAGCTAAACACAAGTCTGTTTGCAAAGGTCTGTAATGCTAACCTGTGCCCTCATATGTACAGAACCAGACTTTCTGGAACAGCAACAGAAGCCTCATAAATGAGAAACGTGATGAGTCACACTACGTGAGATACTAGGCTACCTTCCTCTGATAAATTACTGTTCTCATGTAAAAGAAAAGTTAGATGTACAAGGTCAGCAGGAGAAAAAGTAAAGCAAAGACTCGTTCCAAAAATCCCAGTGACAGTGCACCCTGGGGAGAAAAAAAGTTTGTAGCCGGGTGGTAACATCTCTGTGGCAGCACAAGCTCTGGGAAAAAAAGCAAATGAAATCCGGCACTTAACCTCTTGTATAAGCATGTAAACCTCTGACATTCACTGAGTGTAGACACTCACCTACAGACTAACAAAGTGTGGAAAATTAATACAGCATCCCCTTTTGCTGCAAGGCTTTGTCCACTGCCTTGATGTGCTGGGAGCCCAACAACTTTATACAGTAACTTAATCATGCTCAGGCTTCCGCATTGCATACTCAAGCGCCAAAAATGCATGGAGTTAGAATTTGAGCACTTAAACGTAAGAGAGCAATGCACATTGCTTATTGAGCCCAGGAGGACACCATAATGTTACAGGTGGCTGCGGGTAAACAAGAAGCATGCTGTATCCAGGGACTCTGTAGGATATCTGGGGACCATTAAGTCTTAATTTACTGTCCCCAGTGATCCCTTTTGCATCAGTATCAAGGTAGGACACTATCTCCTCCACCCTCCCTTTCCCTTGTGGACCTCCCATCTGGCCTGCACTGGCCAATACTTCCTGACTACCCCAATACAATTGATCACTGGCAACCTTATTGTTTTTTTGTCTTAATTCACAAGTCAGTCTCAGTTGCCTCCATCTTCAGTGCAGTTACTTTTGTGATGGGCACCCTGCACTGCTGCTTGCTGGCCTACACACAAGCGGTGTCCCACCTGGGTATAAAGTGCGCATAATTTCATATTAATGTGAATGTAAATTACAAAATCAGTCTGAGATTTAATTGGCTGCTGAACGTGTTCATGCTCTAAGGTGGCTGAAGACAAATAGCTTTGCAGTGTCAATGACTAGCTGCAGCTCTCAGTCCCACATGTAGGATGCGATCCTCCAAAGGAAGGAAGTGTGAGTTAGCAGGAACAAAAACAAATGGTTTGGGATGAACAAAGGGCTTAGCCTTTGTAATTTAGCATTTCGGATTTCAGTGACAAAGGTACAGAGGACCACTTGGGGTCTTTATTAAGGGGCATCTAAAGAAATAACGAACCATGAAGAAATGACATGATCAATAGATTAGCTCCAGCTTACATTTGTTATAATTCTCACCTAATTGCTTGCTTGGGTCTGCCCATGGCCTTAATTGCATACTGGTATGTCACCTTTGAACTCTGCTCTGTTAATTTTAATTGTAAACAATGGACTGTCTCTGAAATATTTCCTTCAGTTCTCTTTCTTTTCTGTCACAACTGAACCTATGCCTCCCTGATGTATTATAAAAAGGAAATGTTTTTTCCCTGCTGTGTCTGAAGACTGACTCTAAGTCAAAATTCAGAAGTTTCTAATGGCCTAGGCTGAACATTGGCTCAAGAGAAGCATCACTATTTACAATAAGCAGGAAAGGTGAGTCACCAAGTACAGCATCTGTTTAATATGCCCATATACCTGCAAGCATACACACACCCTATGTTCAAAATAATTCCAAATTCCATGGCAGATAGGAGTTTTCTCAACTGTACAGAAAATGTTGCAGAATTTGTGGACTAGGGGTTTTTTAACATCGCCTGCAGACCTTAAAGAATAATATTGCACCAGAAGGGTCCTTCAACTTCTTCTAATATAAGTCAGGAACAGATATTTCTATCCACTGGGTAACATTTACATTTATTTCTTCATATGTCATACAGAGCCATTAATCATTATAGCAGCCTCTCTATCTCATAGGAGATGTAGGGCAATGATAATGTTTTATGTGTGTAATTAATCCTGTGGCAGATGTGTAGTTTCCAAGACTACTGCCATTAGAGTATTGACAGGATTCAGAACAAATATTCAGGCACTGGGTTAGTAACGATTTTAATATGATAATATCCAGTTACTCGTAAACACAGAATATTCAGACCTTAAGTTTTACATGAGTGTTATTATTTGTAAAGGCTTTCAGAGAACTAGTGAGAAGGGTTTCATATTCTTAATGCTGCTGTTGAACAAACAGCACACAATTAACATAGCAGCTGGGTGTACATAATTCCTCAATTCCCCTACACTCTGTGGTAAGTCACCATTTGAGAAGTGAGAAGGGCAATTTACAGTGAAAATAAAGGTTATCCAGGGAAAACAAATTATACCAAGCAATCTGCATATACCTTTAAAGGTTTGCTTTTAAAATTATGCTCCCTTTCATTCTTGCTAAAAAGACCTCCTTAGCTGGATTCTTGGAAAAGGGACAAATTCAATTATATACCATTATAAAATTGAGGAAGCAAAAATCCCCCAATTTTCTTTCACAAAGCAACCTCTGCAATGCATATGGATCTTCAGTTAAGCATGGGCAGGACTGGTACTTTTCCATGTTTTGATACTTTTTAATCTATTGACTTTTCATTATCTGTTATTGTGTTATTCCTGGTGCTGGTGAGCCCCATGAATTTGAAGGCTACACTTTACACAGACGTGATTTTTCACACTATTTTAAAACAGTATATGCTTCCTAAAACGCATAAAAGTGTGGACTGATGGCACTAATTTCAAATCATATACATATGTGCAACTGATATGTCTCCTTATGGAGTGGAGAAAGGTATTTTATATTTAGTTTGTACTATCTTGATTCTGCAATTTGCTGGGAACAACGAATGTATTAATCCACTAGTCCTCAGTTTGGTGACTCTCTGTCAAACTTGCTCCTCAGAAATAAATATTGACCAATATAAGAAAGACAGGATTTACCTGCAACAGCTCCACAATATGGTTATTAGAACTGATAAATAGCTATAAATACTGTGCTCTCTACTTCAGACAGAGGTTTTGTTGAAATTATTGCAGAGTCAGGGAGAAATTGGTCTGCATTGTTTGCTTTCCTATTGTCTAAGCCAGATGAACAAAAGAGAGATGGAGAAAATCAACAACTTCTCATGTTTAGAAGAGGACTTGGGGAAGGCAACTATTCACGAGAGAGAGCTCTTGTGGATCACAAACACTGCCCTCCCTCAACTTTTATCTGTGCACCTCAGTGCAGCTTTTTCAAACTTGAAGCTGAAAACACACAGATGTCTATAGGACTTTGGAGACCAGCTGTTATGTGCCATGTGCAACAAAGATGAGTTGCGACCTGTCTCCACATCTGCTTTCTGCAGTACAGCCATGATTCACTTCAAACTTCCAACTTCTTGGCTCCTTCACTGCCCTGAAGCCCCCTGCCCATAGCACTCTGCTCACACTGGGACAGTTTCATCTTTTGCTCTGTCTCTACATCATTAGCTCACATGCAGAGACAGGGAAGCTGTGCATGCCTCCGTGGATAGGGGTTAGCCTCAACTGTATCCTTATTGACCCTCCCCCCAAAAAATGCACGTGACTCTGGTGGCTGAATTCTTTGTGTCTGCTTACCAAATCCAAATGTCACTGCTACATGAGAGGACAATTTGACCTATTTGCTTGTAACAGTTTCTAAGCTATTTTGCAGAGCACGGAACAGGATTGTCAATGTTGTTCACAGACTCAACTCAGGATGAAGGTGGTCTTAGTAGTTACCCCAAAAAAGGGTAGTCATCTTGGAGACACTGGGAATATATATAGCCAGTTTCATCATCTGTGTTAGATGTGCTTATGGGCTCTCCGATACTTGCCTTACTTGATCTATTTATTGAAGAGGGATTTTTCCTTTTTACATCTCCTTTGGCAGAATTAGTGGCTACAACTTGCTATGTGATTTCCCATGTACTGAAGTAAAAAGTTCACAACACCTAAATTAATGTTTTATGGAGAATTCATTTAGCAAAAAGTTATGCACATTGGAATGTATATATATTTTACTATTGTTCGATTACCTTTCATTTATACCAAATATTTTTCACTTTATATTTCCATTTTTTCACCAGTCCATAGCAATATATGAGTTCTGGATGTAATATTGAATCGCTGTTAACAGCATAATTAACTGTAGGGATTTTTTTTCAATATTAAAATGGTGAAAGAAAAGCTAATAAACATGTTGTCAGAAATGTTTGGTATGCCTGAATTCTGTGATTAATATCTGTGAATCTGTGAGTAGCTGCTTGCCAATTTGTTCCAAGTAAAATGTGAAAAAGGTTATTCATTATAAATAGCACAATTATTATGTACGCTGCTCCTTTGGTTTTTCTAGGTTAGAATGGAGCTAGTTTCTTCATTACAGAA